>NAJI01000108.1:11660-73942 GCA_002179835.1 Calonectria leucothoes | reverse complement strand
ATTCAATTTTCAATCAGGATTTTAGGCACTTGAATTGAGGGCATATTGAATTAAATTATTAGGCCTTGAATTGAATTAAATTAAATAGATTAAATGGATTAAGCTATTTAGGTTACCTAATTAATACCTTATGGGTTAGTCCCTTATTATTTTAAATACTTAATTACTTCTAAAGTCTTATTAACTAAGCTATATTATTATAGCTCTATTATTAACTTAGCTTAATTAAAAATATACTTATATTTAGTTAATATTAAGGATATATTAAGGATATTAATTATTATTTAATTTAATATTAGAAAAGTTTATTATTATTATTACCAAAAGATAATTAGATTTTATATTTTTTTAGGAGCCTAATTAAGCTAAAGCTTTATTTTAAGGAGGGCTAGGTTATTAATATTGGCTAGCTTCTTATAAAACTTATTTTCTAATAGCTAGATTATATTATCTTAGTATCTATTATAATTAATAATATTATTTATAGATTATAATTATTCTATTAATTATATATTTGCTTAATTATATAAAAAGAAGCTTTAAAATTATTTAATTATAAAATCTTTTCTTAATAGCTTTATTAGGCTAATCTAATAGGCCCTAATAGTAAAATAAAGGATAGTAATAGTCTAATAAACTGGGGTTTAGTTTAATAATTTCTTATAATAGTCTAATTAGTTAATAGCTAATTGGTAATAAAGATATAAATATTTCTTTATATTAGCCTATGGATATAATTTCTTAATTAATTAATTATAATTAAAGGAGTATTAGAATAAGTTATTTATTTTATAATTAAATAAATAGCCTATTAATTAGCTAATATAAAGAGATTATTAAGGCTTATTAATTATAATTAAATTAAAATTATAATTATTATATTATTCTTTAAACTAAGTTATTAATTAGATTAAGCTTTATATTATTTACCTAATATTGCTAGGGCAGTAGGATTAAAATCTTATTATTTTTTCTTTAAAGAAAAGAAAAAGGTTATAGACTTATATTAAGACTTCCTAATCTTTCTCTATTAATTTCTTTTAAACTAGTAATTATTAGTCTTTCTTTTTTATTAAATTAACCCTAATCTATAATTAAATTGCCTTTTAGAAATAAAGAGCCTATTTAATTATATAAAATATTAAATTTTAATATATATTATTATTACTATATAGTTATAACTTATTATTAACCTTTAATAAGTTATTATTATTATTAATAAAGTTAAATTAGGTCTAAACTTATAATTAAAAGCTTTCTTAGTATTAAGATAATTAGTAAATAAAGATAATAATATCTAATAGCTTAGTAACTAGGCTAACCTTTAACTAATTAATTAAATTAGCTTACTTACTAGGATTTAACTATATTATATTATTATTATTTAGTATAATTACTTAGGCTTACTCTAAAGGATTAAAAAAGGCTTTAGTAGCAAGGTTAATAATATAATCCTAATAATATAATTAAACTATTGGAATATTAATTATTAATAGCAAGCTTAGAAAGAGATAAAGATAATTAAAAAAAAGGAAATTAAGGCAGATATTATTAACTAAGGTATTATTTAAAGTAAAATAGCTAATATTATTTAGGTTATAGATTTAAATAACCCTTAAGACCAAAAAAGCAATATTTTTACCTAAGTAAAAGCTAGAAATATATTTTAATATAAATAATTTTATTATTAAATTATTATTAAAGTTAATAAAATAACTAATAATACTAAGAAGGGCTTATTAATTTAGAAAAATCTAAGTATTAAATAATAAATAAATAAGTAATTATAAGGTTTAAAATTAATATTAGATTTTCTTTTACTTAGCTTTAAATTTAGCTATAACCTATCTCTTTATTATTTAATAATAAATTAAAATAGCTTAGTTAAGGATATAATTTAGTATTTATATTAAGCATTAAAAAGTATTATATTTAAATATTTTAAAAGAAAAATTAGATTAAATAATTTAATTAATAAAAATAGTCTTAGCCTTATTAATAGTACTAAATATATTGGTTTTTTTTTATTTGGTTTTTTTAAATATAATTAAAGGATAGTAAGAATAGAAGAAGCTAGCAATAAGGCTAAATTTAGTATATAAGTCTTAATTATTAAGTATTAACTTTGAAGGTGGGAAATTATGGTTAATATAGCTTACTATATAAATAAATAATTATAGATTTATTCTTATTAATTATAATAATTATATAATTAAAAACTATTTTTAAGGATATTTTTAATTACTTTAATAAAATTAAAGCTATATTTATTAATAAAGAACCTTAGCTTATAGCACTAGGGTAGCTAATTATATAGGAAATATCTCTTTTGCCTAAATTATATATAAGGGAGGGTTAATATTAATAAATTCTTGGTATTAGTAATATTAAATTCCTTAAACTATGTAATTATAGACTTTGCCCTTGGGAGGGCTTAAAAATTAAAAGTATTTATAGTTAGATTTATAGTTAGGGTTGGGAAGAAGATTATTAATAATATAGTTATTTCCAAAGGTATAATCTTATAGGAATTTGAATTATAGATAAATAAATTATTAGAATTATTATTATAAGTTATTTTAGGGATTATAATAGTTATTTTATTATAACTTATTCCTTAGCTTATTGCCATAATTTATAATAAAAAAGATATAGATATACTAGGCCTTTTCTTTATAATATAAACTTAATAATAATTGGAGTTATATAAATAATAACTTAATATAATAATCCTAAAATAAATATTATAATAAATAATAAGAAATAGGCTTAAAAGGCTATATTTTAATATATTATAAAAGGAAATAATATATATAATTTTATATTAGGAGAAGAAATTAAGTTAGCATTGGAATTTAAAAGTTATATATAAGCACACTAATCTCTATTAGGTACTAAATTAGTAAGAATTTTTCTTAT
Source organism: Calonectria leucothoes (assembly GCA_002179835.1). Classification (NCBI taxonomy): domain Eukaryota; kingdom Fungi; phylum Ascomycota; class Sordariomycetes; order Hypocreales; family Nectriaceae; genus Calonectria; species Calonectria leucothoes. The sequence goes on along the minus strand of NAJI01000108.1, from coordinate 71,023 downwards.
AGGGTAAATAAAATATATTAAGTTTAAATATTTTAAGAATAAATATTATTTTTAAAATAATTATAAAAATAAAAATAAAATAGATATATAATTTAATTTATTTAATTAATTAANNTTGAATTGTGATTGAATTGAGGCAGATTGAATTGAGCGCAGCCTTGGTTGGGAATGACTACTTCTGCTGACACAGAAGCGTAACGTGTTCCTTCTTGTACTTCGCCTCCACTCCAGATAAAACTATCTCTTTGCTTGATCTCTCTAGACTCAAGCATAGATGCATCACTGCGTTTGAATTCTCGCGGTTGAGTGCCCCTTCTTTCCTCGGAGGCGCCGAGGACATGTGCCGATATGGCAGCCAGCAGAGTGAAGCTGCCAGTGAAGATGTTGGTTTTCATCTCAACGGGTTGCAAAGCATGCGGATGGAATAAGGAAGTTTGAAAAGAAAAGGTAAAAAGATACGAGACCACGGCGAATTCACGATGATTTAAATCACCCGTCTCGGCCTGCTGTATGAAATTAATGGCTCCTCATCAACCAGGCTACTTGCACATAAACTTTGTAAACATCTTAGCCGAACTTTACTTGCAGCTGTCAAGACGTTCCGGATCATCCTATGCAGGGTTGACCCTTGCTACTCCTGTTTCGCTAGCAAAGGTACCTTGTCAATGCTCCTCGGGTTCGTCGTCGGATGGCCGGATGAGCTGGTTATAATTAGCGTGTTGCTATACGAAATGGGGTTTAAAAATGAAAAGTCGTAAAACTAAAACTAGACTGACAGGGTGATTTACTCATTGACTCCATTTCTACAGGCTCTGGTAGCCTTGCTGCTTTGAAGACTCAACAGCCTAAGTTTGGATCCTGGGAGCAATCATTGTGAATCGCCAAGCCAAAATGGGAACGGTTGTTCCGGATTGTCACGTAATTTGCAGCCTCCAGAAATTCTGCAGGGGGAAAGGAAAATGCAGCGCGTTTTGTTAAAAAAAAAACAGCAAGGTAGGCGCACATTGTTTTCTATTTTCTTCTTCTTGAAATGGTCAGGCAGCTTCGTGAGTTGAAAGTCAGATTTTGCTGCCAACTCAATGTTGTTGCCCTGTCTCGCTTCAATCACCAAGCACGAATGGGGACCACCGGGATGTACCCCTGGCTTTTAGTGCCAGGCATGAAAGGTGCGCTATGCTAATCAAAGCTGCTGTGCCAAGCCGAGCCGCACGAATAGAAAAAATGCGGATCCTACGGATGGAGAGATACAGAAATTCAGCGCTCATCTCTGAAGCTCGTCGCTTGAACTCAGTTTTGAGCTCGATAAGAGCTGCGAAAAAAAAAATAGTTCAAATATCTATGCAGACGTCCTGGAATAAGAGCTCAACATCCCGAAGACGACGCCGAGATTCCGATGCAAGTATAGAGGCACAAATTCCAGCATGTACGCTTTGCATCTGGCTCTCGAGGCCGCTGTTGACGAGAGTGATTGCAAGCCCGATATTTTGGATGGCTGTAAAGATGACGAAGTATTCTTTGAGCAGGGCGTGGCTTGACTGGTATATCGGACTACATAATGGTGCGCAATTTACGGCCTATGCACAAGATATTCTGCCTCGTACTCTATGCAAGCCAAGGCGGAAACGGTTGGCTATGGGCGTACAGTGGCGATGTGTGGCTTACATATTTTGGGCGCTTAAGCATGGGATAAGGGGTTCCGCTCGCTCCCGCCCCTCACTCAAGAACACCCCAAGACTCCGGACGAAATATTCATTTGGACCCTCAGGCTTGGAAGCATCTATATTGCGTCCAGGCCATTCTTGCATCATCTTGTTTCAATCGCGTCCACAACGTAAAACTTTCGCGTCTCTTGGATCTTGGCCATCCATCAAGTGACTCAATTCACCACAGCAGCGTGGGTAGCCCTTCACTCTCTGCACAAAAGCGCAGATGCACCGTCAGCTCACTCAGTTCTTGTCATTGGCCGACCCGCGGAGCAGCAGCAGCATTTCCGAGAGACTAGCGACCCAAGGCAAACAGATAAGTGTGGCAGCTTTTGACTGGTCCAGAAAAGAGGCGTAACGTGCATCAATAGCGAGCTAGTCGTCCCAAAACTATTGGTCTCGGCCACGCTACCGCCAGCAAGGGACGGCATACGGTCGCCACCAATTCGACCACGATCAAATCAAGCACATGTGAAGGTGGGAAGTCACAGCAGTTCTAGCCATTGCGCCTAATCAAATTAGGCTGCGCGAGAATCCAACACGCGAATACTTCAATCAACTGTAGTTGACAATACAATTATCGATTCTCACTGACATGAGGCGCCCGCACGGGTGGATACAATACTCGCCTAGCCTGTCGGCTGACATTTTGCGAACCTTGGCCATGTAACATCCGACAGCTCACCTTGGTATCTGAGCGTTTGTGGCTTTCAGCCAAAATCCCGAACGTTGGTATGAAAATTCGAGCCAACTATGACATATCATCAAATCATTTGCGAATCTACTTCTGCGAATGGGCTTCGACTCCCCGTCGCTCGCCGCTCCTTTCTTTCAAAAATCCGCCTTCTAAAGGGATAATGCAAGACAAATAGCACACAAATGTTCACATTATGCACATTTATGGATAAAGTGCAAAAGAAGAAAAAAATGTCTCAACTTCTATCTAAGCCATGCTTGGAAATATCAATAACAATCAGCGGCAGATCGAGCCGGCGAGATCAAAGACGGGGCCCAGCGACGATTATAGCGACACTCAAGGCATTATTTCCGCTACATGTCTTCCACTGGTTTGCATTGGCGAGGTTGATTTGCGAGTGACATTTCAGGGCCTAACGGCCGCCACCAAACTTTTTCGGTGAACCAGGCCTGTCTCTCCGAGCCTTGCTCTCAGTCAGCCTCAGCTGAAGCATGGCGTAGAAACCAGGCTGAACACCCCCGCTCTGTCCGCTCTGCCCGCTCTCCCTCCATTTCGCAATTCTGCCATCAATTCTCTCCCTCTTCACCATCTCTTGCCTGTAATCTTCAATCGTCATGGCAAAACTGAGACGAAGCTTTTCCGGGTTGCTAAAGGGCAAAAAGCCTGAGCACCCCACACCTACCGGGCTTGGTTCACTCGCAGAAATACCTGAAAATGATTTTATCAGCCCGCCCATATTCAACCCGCCCCTGCAGCAGCAGCAAGAATTCCAGTATGAAGAAAATATGCAGCAGGTATTGGTGGACTCCCTCTGCGAGCGAAACAATGTTTTGGAGCAGGAACAGGACTCACTAAATATCAAGGCCCAGCATTTGGAGGAGCAGCTGCGAGTGAGGACGGACGAGGCGCGGAAATTCCAACGAGATATTTCCCGCCTCCAACACGATCAGTCAGTAGCAAGCCAGACACACCACGCGGTGGTGGAGAGCCTGAAGCAGGACAAGACCGACACGGAGGAGAGATACAAGGGGGAAATTTCTGAACTCAAACACAACCTAAAAGAGTACCAGGTGCTCTATGTCAAAATGGACACGGCCTACAAGAGTCTCCAGGAAAAGGCCGACGCGCTAGAGCTCGACAATAGTGCCTTATTGCAAAATAGTGATTCCCCCGTTGCCGAAGCCCAGCGCGACAAGGCGAAATACCAAAAAAGAATAAAAACTCTCGAAGCTGAGATACTGCATGAGCGTTCCGTTCGCGAAGCTGGCAACAGGGCCTACGAGAACCTGCAAAATCGCGTTCTCGCGTCTGAAAAACAAACCAAGGGCCTGTCAAAAAAGATTCTGGCCTTGCATCAAGAGATGGAAGCTGTTGAAGCAGCCTCAAGCCGACGGCTGATCCAAAAACTCGAAGAGCAACAGCAAAGACACGAAGTGGAAAGACAAGAAGCATCTCAGGTTCTCGGCAGCGACCTTACACCTCGTTTAGTCTTGGTTCACAAAATGTTTGCCAAGGGCTCCGAGAATGTCACAAATCACAACGTCCCCAATTCTGCCATGTTTTTGCAATCATGCTCCCAAGCCATGCTGACCAACCATCTTCTCGATGTCCGACTCGATTCGCAGCAAGCCAAGAGATTTGCCGATAACGCAAACATTTCTGAGCTCACGCTCGTCTTCTGTGACCTGTGCCAACGGCCAAAATTTGCAAAACAGCCCAACGCTAGCCCTCGCCTCCGTATCAACGAATTCACAAAACCATCAACTAGCTGCTGCTCGAAGTCAATTTGCACAGAATGCTACCTTGATACCGTCCGAAAATCCCTCTCGACAGATTGGTGGATAAATTTGAACGTGGATAATTGGCTCCAATGTCCAACGCCGAGCTGCAACGGTCCACTTCCCGTCAGTCATAGAGAAGGTCTAACAAACCTGCTCCGCCAGCTGGGTGATAATGACATGGAGCACAGTCTAGCTATGTGAGAATTCATTTAAAAACTGTCAAATGCACTCGCTAATGAGCCACAGGTATGATCGCATCGTCACCTTCCGACGGGCCCTAAGTAGGCTCCCAGGTCCACCCAGTACTGAAAGCTTGGAGGTTGCATGCAACCTGCACACCCAGCTGGTCTCTGTTGGACGCATGTACTCGCTGTTTGACCCCATGTTCAACAACCGAGAACCAGACCACACTGGCCGCATTCCTGCATTCAACCCGGGAGAGATCTCCATGGTACGCGTCGACCACAACGGAGGCAGCATACAAGTGCCATTGTTCATGCGATTCATTCGACGACGGGAGTCACCAAGAGAGTGTGCTTTCTGCACCGACGAACTGTACGACGTTGACTTCGGGTCAGTTGAAGAATGGCTAGACATGTGCAATGGTTTCCATGGGGATTGGATGTGGAAGATCTTACTGTTCCCCGTGAAGCTTGGGCAACAATGCAGCCATGACATTGACTTTTGTACTGGCTGCCTTGAGAAACACCTAAAGTCGCAGCTCGAACAGTACGGAAGAAGTAAATGTGACCAGCTTGCTTGTCCTGGGGGTGGCTGCGGTCGACGACTATTGTACGACGAAATCAGACTGTATGCAGAGCCAACAACGTTTGAAGAGTAACTGACTTCTCCGTCACCAATAATGTGGTATGCTAACCAAGCTGGCAGATATGACCGCTTCCTCAATCTAAACACGTTGAGCCAGTTCCCTAATTTCCGATGGTGCCTCCGTGCAGGCTGCTCAAGCGGTCAGCTCTATAGTGACAACGACGACGACGAAGCACCGACTGATCCTCGTGTTCACTGCGATGAGTGTGCTTTCGAGATGTGCTACACTCACTCTATACCTTGGCACGAAGGTCAAACATGCGAACAGTACGACAACCTAAGAGAGCACGGCGATCCTGAGTTTCAACAAACGCAACAGTGGATTTCACAAAACACGAAGCCATGTCCCGGGTGCAGGGAAAATATTCAAAAGGGAGAATACTGTTTCCACATGACGTGTAAGTTCCGACAAACGATTTGCATCGGTCTATTGCTTACAATTTACAGGCTCCAACTGTCATTACGAGTTCTGCTGGGAGTGTTTGGCCAACTGGAACAATATCGTTTCTCCATCTGGCAACCACAATGCCAATGCACACGGCCAAGGTTGTCCTTTCCGTACAAACGGACTAACGCCAAGCCAAATTTCTGGAACGAGTTTACAAGAGGCACTTCGTCGTAGGGGATGATAGGGGGTGTTGCACGTAAGAACATAAAACGTGGAGAATAAAAAAGAACAATAAAGAGGAGGGAAAGGAAGGGTATTTCTTTGGGGAAAATATAAAATCTCACCACAGTATGGCGAAAAGGTGAAACGTAAAAATGGTTGAGAGCAAAAAATGAAGCTGTTATGGGGTATCGCGACATAAGACATTTCCCAGGCGCTGTATCAGACTTGGACCTCCGAGTATTAGGAAAACTGTTACAAATTAGTGATTGCAGTATCTTAGCTTTCTAACCTTTGGCAAACTTTTATACTTCTCTTCCTTGTATATCCGTGGTGGGAGACATTGAAAAACATGATCACGCACATGAAGAATGGACGGTGTTCAGGATTTAGCACACTAACAACGCAGTGGAATACAGAATAAAATAAAAACTTGTTGAAGCTCCTTTCAGTTGGGCACATGTAGTGTTCTGACAACGGTAAACACCTCGCGACTATAGTCACCCCCTTCGCGTCCGGTTCCCGAGTTCTTCATACCACCAAAAGGCGTACCCAGCTCTCTCAACAGCCAGCAATTTACCCAAACTAGACCAGCTTCAATTTGCTCCCCTACCCGCCTGATTCGCTTGCCATCCTTAGTCAACAAGACTGCCGCAAGCCCATTGGGATTATCATTTGCCAGCTCAATGGCTTCCTCTTCGCTTTCAAACTTTGCAATCGTCGCCACAGGGCCAAATATCTCCTCCCGCATGATTCTCGATGACGTAGAAACCCCTGTCAGCACCGCGGGTTCGATCCAGTAACCCCCCTGGGGATCGGCCGAGGGCACCGAGCCCGTCTGAAAGGTTGCCCCTTCGGTCTTGGCCAGTTCCAAGTATGATCGTATTTTGTGGAAATGGGCCAGCGAAACAACAGCGCCGACTCGATCTCGGCACTTGTAGTTCGATGTCGCATAGGAGGTGAATGCATCTACAAATGCATCGTAAATTTTAGCCTGCACGTAAATGCGGGATCCACACAGACAAATCTGGGCCCTGTCAGTCCGCTAGAGCATATATCGACTGATAGTAGCGTTTATTACCTCGCCTTGGTTCTCGAAGGCCGCGGCGGCGGCTGTTTTCACGGCCTCGTCCAAATCTACGTCATCAAAAACAAGAGTTGGGTTTTTGCCGCCCAGCTCCAACGACAAATGCTTATATATGTGCTCTACCGTATCCTTGCGAATTTGGATTCCGGTAGCGGTTCCTCCCGTGAAAGATACGCCTTTGGTAAGGGGGCTCTTGACCAAGGCAGATCCGGTGGCGGCTCCGTTTCCGAATACCATGTTGATGACTCCAGGCGGCAACTCGGCGCGCCGAAACACTTCACAGAGCAGAAACGCTGACATTGACGTAATCTCGGATGGCTTCGCTACTGCCGTGCATCCAAAGGCGAGACATGGCGCAATCTTCCAGGTCAAGAGGTAAAGTGGCATGTTCCATGGTGAGATGAGCGCAAAAACACCAGCGGGCGATCGATGCTCGTATGTCAGCACATCACCGTCCATCATCCTCGCGGCGGTCTGTTGATGCAGGATAAATGTAGAAAAGTATCTATGGCGTTTGATTAGTATTTTTTTACATTTGATGTGTGGCAATCTTGTCCGACTCAAGCATACTGAAAGTTCGTCACTGCACGATCAACCTCGATCCTAGCGCGGGCCAGTGTCTTGCCCTGGTCGATGCTCTCCCATACCGCAAAAAGTTCTCGATTTTCCTGAATGAGCTGTGCAACACGCTGCAGATACTTTGACCTCGTAGCATTTGTCGTCTTTTTCCATGTCTTGAAGGCCCCTGTGGCGGCTTCTAGAGCTTGGTGAACTTCAGCGTTCGAAGTTATCGGCACCTTGGCAAATGCTTTGCCATTCTTGGGATCCACCGATTCTAGATGGTTCACGCTGGAGGACAGGATAAAGTCGTTGTTAATATAATTTTGCAAGATAATTTTTCCCGGGTCTCCATGGTCCTGGATCAATGCAATCGCCTTGTCGAGTGTGTCACACTGCCAAAGCTGGGCGGCAGCAGGATGGACGAACTGAGTCGACTCCAAACTCATTTCAGCGAAAAAAAAATACGATGTCGCTCAACTTGCAGGATTACAGCCTAGGTAGAAGGTCAATCAACTAATGAGCAGATTTCTGTTATCGTGAGGCACTTGCGGCGAGGAGAGTCGGCAACCGGGTCTCAGTGGGTCAAATATACGGGTATGGGCATCGGCAAGGGGACGTCGGGATTGCGAGCCACGGGATTTGTAAATACGGATGACGATTCGGAATGAGCCTTCCGATTCCTAAGTCAACGAGGCATAGAGTCTCTGCCATGGAAGTTATTAGCATTAACACATGTAGAAAAAGCATCCAACTCAATCATCGCCCCGGTCCAGCAAGTGTACCAATTTGGCTGGGCCCTCACCTGCAGCGGCAAAGTCCAGCAGGTGGGGGCAGCTAGGTCGGTACAAATAAGTGTAGAAAGGGAAGAGGCATGACCCTCTCCACCAATCCAGCAGTCCTCCTCTGCGATATTTTATCCAAAATGGCTTCTTCCAACGGCGAATCATACTTTTTACCCTCCAACAGGGCGCAGGGGCTGGCCAACTATCCCCACGCCCGCATCATTCCTCAATCCAGCAAAACCATCTTCGTGTCTGGAACATCATCACGCCGTGGCGACGGAACATATGCCGGCGTTACCACCGACGCAAGCGGGAAACACACGCTCGACGCTGGCCTGCAAACAGAAGCAGTTCTAAGCAACATTCGCGATATCATCAACGGTGCCACAGGAGGGAAGTGCGGGCTTGAAAGCGTTGTCAATGCCACCATTTTCCTCACGGACATGAAGGATTATGCCGCCATGAACGCGGAGTGGAACAAGATATGGCCAGACAAGACCAATGCGCCAGCGAGAACATGCATTCAGGTCGCGGCACTACCAAATGAGAGGCTAAATGTCGAAATTCAGTGTACAGCCTTGTGGACTGAGTAAATAGAAATGATATCTTACTCTGATTAAAAAAAAAAAACAAAAAAAAAAGATACATGACGCCCACAATCCACCATTTTTACTCGGTTCATTGTGTGCAAAGTAAACTCTCACCGTCAAAAGACTATCAAAACTGTCAAAATTTAGAGATAGAATACACATGACGTCACTTATGTGGGGACGTTGTATCGGATAGCCACTCAAGTGCGTTTGCCGCCAGCGGAAAACGCCCAATCATCCACTACAACTCCACTTACCCTAAACGACGAGGCGGGAAAAATACTCGAACACTTGATCTCTCAAAACAGGAACGAGTCCCTTCTTCATGCAATTTGCTACAGATAGTCATCTGAATAACCTTCCAAGCAATCGCCATCATGCTTTCTCCTCCAGTAAACTTACCCAAGTGGTGCGTGCATAATTTGTTCACAAATGCTTAATTCCTTGAAACTGACACAACTCGAATAGGCTTAATGAGAATTCGCATTTATTAAAACCACCCGTCAACAACTTTTGCGTCTACGACAATGGCTTTATAGTCATGGTAGGGACATCAACTCGTTCTTTTTTTTCACGACTAAATCAATATTCAGGTAGTTGGTGGACCCAACGCAAGAACCGACTATCACATAAATGAAACTCCAGAGTGGTTCTACCAATGCAAAGGAGCAATGACGCTCAAAGTTGTAGATGAGGGCGAATTCAGAGACATCATTATTAGGGAGGGCGACATGTTTTTGCTGCCGGCCAATACGCCGCACAACCCTGTTAGGTTTGCCAATACGGTGGGCATCGTCCTCGAGCAGAAGCGACCAGAGACTAGCGTCGATCGATTGCGCTGGTATTGCCAAGAGTGCAAGGCTGTGGTGCACGAGGCTTCTTTCAAGTGTGTGGATCTAGGAACTCAGATCAAGGCCGCAATTGAGGTCTTCATGTCCAATGAAGATACTCGAAAATGTAGAAATTGTGGCGAGCTGGCCAGCTCCCAGCCGAAGCCGGGGACAATCACAGACCCAAACCTAGAGTAAACGTCTCATCAATTTACAAATGGGCCAAGCCAGCTCATATTTTAAGAGGCATAAAATTTGAACCGCAACCATCAATAACGCTTACGACAGCAACAGCGCATGTGGGCTGAAATTGTTGGATTGCGACCTCATCGTGGGCGACCTGGGGTGTTTTCCGCCAGATGGTCCACATTAGATGCTGGAACGGGCCGAACCCCAAACACTATATCGGAATAGGGGACTGTGCCACCTTTTTTGAGATAAACAAAGCTGGATTGTGACGACGTGGATCCATCCCGGTCCAATTGTGGTTGTTTAAAGATAAGCGCATTCAAATCCGTCATTGAGATCTCACACTTCAAATTACACAAGACAATTTAGCTATACATGCGAGCAAGTATGGCACCATCTCGGATATCCATCGATAGTGGCCGCAATTGCTGCACTACTGGTCGGAGCGGTGAATCCCAATTCCAGCAGCCCTCTTGCCGCCAATCTGATTCTCCAATCGATGGCTCGTCCCTTTATCGAATTGATGTCCACACACACATTATGCCTCAGAGGCTCCCAGATCTCTCTTCATATCCTACCAATTCAGAGTCTAGCCCTTGGCTGAGCCTTCGACCTTCCAAGACGGGCGACGCCGACCAGATTGACATGTATGTGGGCGATGCGTTCTTCAGGACAGTAGAGCCCAACTGTGTCAACGCCCAGGTCCGCCTGGCTGAGATGGATGCTGTTGGCGTCGACGTGCAAGTCTTGAGCACCGTGCCCATCCTATTCTTCTACGACCAGCCAGCGGAGCCAGTAACTGTCTTGGCGCGGGCACTAAATGACCACATAGCGGAAACATGTAATCAATATCCCGACCGATTCGTTGGCCTCGCCACCGTGCCGCTACAAGATGTGGCTGAGTCTGTGAGGGAACTTTCCAGAGCCAAACCACTGGGCCTGAAAGGTGTGGAGATTGGAACGACAATTGGGGACACCAACTTAGATGACCCATGCTTGGAACCATTTTGGGATGCATGTGAAAGGCTAGATATGCCTGTCTTCGTGCACCCCTTGGGGTACTCGCTAACCAAGGAGAACCAGAGCAGGTGGGCCAAGTACTGGGGCTCATGGTTGGTCGGCATGCCCTCGGAGACGGCGCTTTCAATTCTGGCTCTTACTTCATCTGGGACCTTTCTCAAATTTCCTAGATTGAAGTGGTGTTTTGCACACGCAGGAGGTGCATTCCCGGCTCTTCTTGGCAGAATACAGCACGGATACGATTGTCGCCCTGACTTGGTTGCTCAGAATGCTGGCGGCGTCAGCCCTACCGACCACATTACGCGAGGTGGATTCTGGGTCGACTCTCTGGTTCACGATCCGGATCTGATGGAGTTTTTGTGCAAAAAGATTGGGTCAAATCGCATCGTCATGGGAAGTGACTATCCCTTTCCTCTAGGTGGTACGTACAATCAATTTGCAAAACACACATGAGAGAAAAAAAAGGCGTCATTCTAACTGGAATTTTCAGAGGTTCCCATGGCCGGAAAGATGCTGTGTCAGGACGACACGCTCTCGAAGTTTCTGACTTGGGAAGAGAGAGCAAATATGCTTGCTCGCAATGCGATTGATCTGTTCAACATGGGATCTAGTTTCGAGGCCGAGTTTAATGGGAGGCTCAAGGCATTTTGGAAAAAGCGCCAGGCCGAAGAAGGAATGGTGCATGTTTGATTTTACTGTTTAGTTTGCAATGGAGCGTTGGAATCCTTAAATGCGATCGAACAAATATTTGAATTAGAATTGAATGAACCAATGCAGAACTATTTCAAGCATCAAAGGAAAACCATGTATTCTGTTCTTCACAATATTTCTCAATCTCGTTATTCTCCACTTGGCGGGTCAATGATGGCGGTGAGTGGCTGCGGGATACCAAACTCTGGCTCGTTGCTAGCGTCGAAAGTGACCTGCTGGGCAAGTGAATATCTATCTCTACCACAAGATCCATTTCGGTTCGTTGTAGCGTGGAATACATTCTGCAACAATGTTAGTATGACGTGACGTAAAATGCTTTCAGGGCGCAACTAACCCATATTTGAGTCCCGTCGGGAGAATTGCAGAAACAGTTGTGTCCTGTGCCGTAATTTCCATTCGCCTGTGAGAATACGGGGCCGATCTTTTTCCACGATGCCGCATCCAGTGGATCTCCACCAAGGTAATGCAGAAGTCCTAAGGAATAGTTTGGGGTTCCACAATAGGATCCCGAGTAAGAAAGCCAAATCTCTCCGTCGTGGTAAAGTGGCTATCGCTGTGTTAAATCCTGCTCCCATACTCGGTCAAGATTACTTACATGGGGAGCTTCATTCACAGCCGTGATGGAATTGGGGTTTGAATTGGTCGTGTTTCTCTCCCAGTCTTGATCCGGAACCGAAATGACATGCCAGCCTTCGACTGTCCATGTAGTCGTGTCAAGCTTGGTTATCGCTAAGGATTGCAAATCGTCTTCGTTGATGATGCTTAGCACATGATAGCGGCCCTGCCCTGGAATTTCCAGGTATGTTCCATCAATACTAAAGGCAAAGTCCTTGTTGGGACCACCCTGTGACCCTGTTGGGGGGACCAAGTCCGCTAGGTGGGTGTAGGTGCAGTCTGAGGGTCCAGCTGCGTCGCACCCTTTCAGAACACGGGTTTGGCAACTGTCGCAGCATGACAGAGTGGAATCGCAGCTAGAGTAAAACATGTACCAAATATCGTCAATTTTGTGGATTTCTGGCGCCCACATGTTTGCATTCCGCGTCTTGTTGCTGTCGGTCCAGATTGACTTGGTTTCTCCATTGACCAAACCACCCAGAGTCTGGGCCCGTGTAATTTCTATGTGGTCATATGTTGTGTAAGTCCTACATTTATTATTAGTACCAACACTAGCTCATTTCATTTGCTCAATCGAGCTTCTGCTTTTGTGCGGCATATCTTGTAACCCTTCCGTCAACACATTTGGAGATTACGCACATGTGATAATATCCATCCGCATAAACCAAAGATGGGTCGGGTCCGGGGTTGCGAATGGGGTTCTGGAATGCTGATATTCCGGTTGCAGAAAGTGCATTTAGAAGCACTGCATGTCTAGAATAGAACTTCATGGTTGGCAAATACGACTTCAGGTGCCCGAAGTTTGCTGCCAAGATGATAGGCTAAGAAAGCGCAGGCTATATATATTAGGAGCCAAATCAGAAGCTATAAAATAAAGTTAAATCTTGGCAATTCAAATGCCCGAATACCGAGCCCATGGAAATTGGGATTTATAAGTGGTGCGCGTAAACAAAGTCGACAAGATGTGGGTGTTGGCATGTTGGCAACCCCGCTCACATGTGTCGACCAAAATGGCAATGGTCGATTTCAAATTAAAGTGTGACGACTGGGAATTATGGGCTTCGTATTTTGAATCAGACTCAATTGGGTGAGGACACTGCTTCAATAAAGACATTGTCCCTTCACTGGTTGGCGGCGGGGTTGATTGGTGCACAATTTGCGAGAGCCCGTCACCCCAATCCCCTCGTGATACAAAACCCTGGTAAACAATAGCGTCTAGCCGTACCAGGCTCGAAATAGCTCATATAATACGACAGCTAAACTCGAATCTGTCCACTCCTGCATTTGAGAGCGGTGACTAGTAATGCATTGACCCACTCCAACACTCGGACAAAAATGTTTGAAGCAACCCTTGCCGCACCCTGCTCTGAACCACGCTCAGTTGACGTATGAGCCACATTTACCATTGGCGCGCTTCAGATCCCAACCGTAACCCATGCCTATTTCAACCTTTGTCGTATAAACCCCGCCCGTTGGTTGCGGGGCCCCGCAGTGTGGGCGGAGTAACAAGTGGCAAATGGCTCCGAAGCTGAAAACACTGGACTGGAATTTGAACAAAAACATGTCGAAGAACGTCTTCAATGAATCCAAAGAGTCTAGGAAAGATTTTAACGAATATGCTAATATCTATCGAGCTTTTAGCATGGCGCGGAAGATACAAACGATCAAGACACTGCGATGGCGAGACAATTGGCTCTCTAAATGCCGAGGTTGTTTAGCGAGAGGAGAGCAACACAGGGGCTCGCACCCCTGCATCTCGGTCATAAAACTCCGTGAGCATTGTCATTGACAATTCCAAATTCCACCCATTGCAATTTGATCAATTCTCCATTATTTAGCCAAAGTTTTAAGACATACTGGCTATATAAATTATATGATAATATGTAAGAAGAGACACGAAACAGTAATTGGCCCAGAGCAACCTAGGATAACTACTTATCACGGCACCCCATTTGTACACAGCAATCAATAATTACGAAACCCCCTCAAACATCATTCAGTTTGGATGAATGAATCTGCATAGTTGCCATGACAGTACCTGCGGTTCTGGGTTCCAGTGACTTCTTGACGGGATCCGGGGCGTCGAACACTTCGTGGAGCTCTTCCAGAGTTCGGTTTTTGGTCTCTGGAAAGAACAGGTAGATAAATACAGCTTCCAGAAGGTCCCAGAAGACGAAGACGATGTAAAAATAATAGCCAATCTTCTCGAATGCCGGACCGGATGAATAAGCAAGAACAAGAGAAATGCAACTTGACGCAAAGTTGCCCACTGCAGTTCCCTTGGCTCGGGTAGAGGTTGACAAGGTTTCAGCAATGTACATGCTCTGCTGGGCAGTCCAACCGACAGAGAAGACGACGCCGAACAGGAAGACAAATGCAATGGTGGTGTTGGCTGCGTTGGTGTTGCCCTTGTCGTTCACCGCGAGGCTGGAACTTCCGGTGATGACGGCAAAGATGAAGGAGCAGCAGATGATGCTGTAAATAAGGAGGGGCCTGCGGCCAACGCGGTCTGTCAAGCGCGCACCGACAACTGAGCCCAAAAGACCAAGAACGCTGTTTGTAGCATTGAGAGCCAAAACCTTCTTTTCTTCTGTAATGCCGGCCGTGTTCATCATCGTGACCAGATAGTAGCTGGACAAGGAGTTTCCAGAAGCCTGACCCATGATGGCCATGCCCAGCACACAGATGAGACGTCGGCGATTGTTGTGCGAGTTCCAGAGCTCACGGTAGTCCCACCACCTTTTATCCGAGGCTTCGCTGGATATCTGAGCCATCATTTCCTTCATCTGAAGTTGAACAATGGGATGATCTACAGAGCCTTCGCCATGAAGTCTTGCCAGAATACTGGCAGCTTCGTCGTGCTTGTCATTTGCAATCAGCCATCGGGGCTGCGCATGCGGTTGATTAGCATTTCACAACTGAAGGGTAAGAAAAGAATGACGGGAAAAAAGAGCCGCTTACAGATTCTGGGAGGAAGAAAACAAAAACGACTACAATTCCGGATGTTACAAGCTGAATCCAAACTGGAAGCCGCCATCCATCATCATTATCGATGAACGCGCTGCCATAGGTCACCCAGCCGGCAATGATTGCGCCAACGGGCCTGTGAATAGAAATTAAACAAACGCACGTCAATTGAGATTGATGCAGACTGACCACATGCAATTGTAAAGCCCTGTCAGTGTTCCTCTCCACTAGTATCATATTAGAAAATACTTTGGCACTCTAATGCAAAATCCACTTACTTTTGGGTGTGCAAGCTCGCTAACATATGTAGGAGCAGCGATGCAGCAATAAGACACGCCAAACCCAAGTAAAAACCGACCCCCCATAAATTGCGCTAATGAATGACTTGTCGCTCTAGAGGAAACGAATACAGTTAGTACAGAGCAAGTTGTTTGGTCTATATGGACTTACTGAACGCATGTGCCGATGATGATGACGAGTGATCCGACAAACATACCCGCACGACGTCCGAGCAGATCCGTGGCGAAAGGAACAGTAGGCGCTGCAGCAATACTACCAACATTGTAAATCATGAATACAATGCCTGTTGATGAACCCGCCGTCGTCCTAAAGAGATCTTGTTGTCAGTATCTCACTGCAGTGGCTTTTGCGGCGGACAGCGAGTCTGCGTCACTGGTTGGATTATCCTACATGTTGAAGGTGTTCTGATAAGACGTCATGCCATTCAACCCGCCCATCAAACTGCCGTCATATCCTGTTTCATCATTGTAAACTTTATCGTTTGTACTTGTTCGTAGGGTTTGAGTTTACCATTGAGGCATCCGCAACAGTATGCGACAAAGAGGACGCCGTAAAGCTGGAACATGGATGCCGTCCATGGCGAATATTTCTTGCTGTCAACCTCGTGGGCAATTTCGACAGCGATTTCAACTGGGGCGACATCAACCATTGAGTCTACGCGAGCAGCCTCGGCTTTTTCATCTCCAATAGGAGCATCACGGCCTGGAGAGTCTGCCATAGCTTGCTTGGGGGAGGGTGTTGGAGAGGCCAAAACAGGAGATTGAAGGTGAGTCTACAAGTTCGTGCCTGACTGACAAAAGGGAAAGGGTAGCTTATAATTCCCGTACAAGACTCAATTTACCAGCATGCATGAACGGAACAATTCCTCAATCAGATAGCATGCATCTTTGCACGGTCACGCTGATCCATGATGCTACCTCGGCTACATCCAGCAGGGTAGCTTTTCCAGCCATGGTAGGCAATATGATAGGTCCGTCATTGATACACTTGGACGACTTGAGCCTTTGGCATGAGCTGCCAGGCTTGTGAGTCCACTCCCCGGCGCAAATCCGGGGTTAGAGTAGACATGGAAGCGGGGAACTAAGGAGAATGCCTTGGTGATCTGCACTCTTGAAGTTGGCTGATGCACCACCGGCTCCGACATCCCCGGTAGCGCACCAATGGAAATCATGTGTTGGTGGCGCCGACATGGGTCCGTGGGTCTTCCAGCAGCCCGTCCCATCGGTCAAACGAGGTCCGAAAATCAGCTACTAAATAAACGGTGCGAAAGAAACTCTAAAATTGAATCATTTGATGTTGAAAAAGCTCACTCGTTCGGCATAAGCCGAACTCACAGCAAGCTACGGACCGCTTCCCTCTCTGTTCTGACGGTCAATCGTCGAGGTCTAACACTCAGTTCGTAAGGAGCCCACCAGCTGAATTCTGAGTCCAAATCCAAATCAGGGTGGAAATTAAACTTAAAAAAAGCTATTTTCGAATTGCGGGCGTCACCGGTCGTTGTTCAATAGCTTTGGGACCAGTCACCTTGATGGCAACCAGGCGTTGGCATCTCAGCCCGACGCAAGTGCCCTAACATTTTCTACCTAAAATCTTTGTCTCCAAGGGCCCCTGATATCTTCACTGAAGAGAACGAGTTTGCTTATATCGCGTAGGATGAACTATGAAGAGTCTCAGCTGTATTGCGAGGCTTAACTGAACGACTTTGGCCACCATGTGGAGGTGTTTTATAAGGCGAGGGGATGTACGGCTGTCGGCGTAGGATGTTGGGTGAAAAGTTCACGGCTGTCAACGACCTTGGAAAAAGGCAGGTGTAACGTAAATCAAAGTAATTGAGCATCGAAACGGATCCCGAGAGGAGGTGCCTCGTTTAGGTGGCCTCTAATTTGCCATCTGACCTCAAGTAGTATTCATCATCAGACATGAGACATACCCTGCTGATGGGTGAATGGCGCAGACAGTACTCTCGGGAATAAACCAATGGATTGCTGGCACGCTTAGCCCACTCACATGCACAAAGTCGATAGCGACTCGTTGAAGACACGATAGTTCAATCACTCGTCGATCGCGATCACCGTCTCTATAAATGATCTCAATTTTTTCAAAAACTTTGGCAATGAGTGATTCAAATAAAGTAACAGATATATTACTTGTTGGTCGAATTGAATGTTTTTGCTATTAAAAATGCTCACCAAACCTCTCCTTTCAAAACATTAGCAATGCAACCAGTTCCGCAACTCGGTCTGGTGAACCACCTTCTGCAAAACTGAAGTCACAGTATGCTCGACTGTTAATCCAAGATGTACTCGGTAAAGTCGTAGTATTGCTCTCGTCCTTCGTACATCCACTTTTGAACCAGCGCATTTCCTCCTTCAGGGCAACTGTCTTCAGATCCGGCACCGTTGCAAGTTGCGTATGCTCCGAGTATAGCTCCGGTGAATGGTCCGCTCTGTCCGCTCACTAGTCTTGCCGATACAGTGGCCATTTCCTGCTGATCTTCTTCCGTCGATGTTGCTGACGCCTTGAATTTGTAGTGGGTAGTGTTGACTGCTGAGATGTCGAAACGAATCGGGCTTTCTCCCCAACTGAAGGGCACAGAGACGATCTTCTCTTCTGGGGCCTCTTCACCAAAAGCTCTGAAGCGAAGCACGCGCTCAGCTCCGTTTCCTGTTTGGAGGCGTACAACGCTAAGATCGGCGTGGTTAAACTGAGTCAGGAATAAAGAAACGCCCGCTTCATGGTCCACCTCAGTCTGTTGAGAATCAATGTCAACTTGAAAGCTGAATGTTGTGTGCGTCTGTGGCCGGGCAATAAATGACAAGCCAGCGCGCCCATCTAGGTCGCCACCATCCCCTGTGATGTTCTCACGGCTTGGTACAATCTGCAGTCCTCCAGTAGATGCAACAGAAAATGAATCATTGCGGGGAACTCTCCAGTAGAGAAGATTTTTTGGGATGTTGCTGCCTGATGGAAATTCGTAGATGTCTGGGTCAGAGTTGAATGGTCCATCCCCTGGCAAGTCACGATCGGTTGAAGGCAATTGCCACCCACTCATCTTACCCCGTACCGGCTCAAGAATCGGCCAATCTCCTTCGTTCCAGGTAACAGGGAAGAGTACCGTTTCCCGGCCCATTGGGTAGATATACCATTCGGGACCGGATCGAGTTGCCAATGCCATTCCCCACCAGTTTCCTTCCAAGTCTTGAAACAGGTCAGTGTGGCCCACAGTCTAATAGAAGTATCAGTCACTGTTCTTATTTTCACACATGATTAAATGGCTGTGGGTAGAAGCTTGCCTGAAAGTATTCTGTTGTATTGGCGTTGGTGAGGACCGGGTTGTAAGGGCATGGGTCGTATGGCCCAGTAAGGTTTCGTGATCGGGCCATGACTTGACAGTGGCCGGTTTCCGTGCCGCCCTCGGTGAGAGAGATGTAATACCAACCATCTTTGCGATATATGTGAGGGCCTTCGGGCCATACACGCCCTGTTCCAGACCAGAGGTCAACCCGGCTGAGCAGTGTCCCAGTCTCGAGGTCAACTTCTTGGAGGGCGGCGCCCTGCGCTGGTACGTACAGCTTTCCGTCGTCATCCCAAAACAGATCGAGGTCTCCAGAAGGAGTAATAAAGGTAATCGGATCGCTCCACCCGGCGTCATTGTATGGATCTACTGTCTTGAATATGGTCCCCAGCATACCATCAGGCAAACCAAGATACTCGCAAACAACCCAGAATTCTCCATCATTATGACGAATGGTTGCAGCGTAGAATCCTTCTTGTTGGCCTATTGAGTTGTTTAGTAAGCAGGCGTGAAAGGATTGGATTATTGTCGCGATGTACCATATGTCTGCGCACTCGCGCCCGCCATTTGGCTCTCTCGATTCCAAACGTGACTGATGAGTTTCCAATTAATCAAGTCTTTCGACGCATATATGGGCATGCCCGGAAATGAAATAAAGCTCGATGTGACACAGTAAAATGTCCCATCAACTTGTATGCAAGATGGGTCACTGTGCCAGCCCGGTAGGACTGGATTAAAGTATGTCGAGTTCTCAGCCGTTGCAAAGGAAAAGATGAAAAAAGAGAAAACTAGGGCAATCGCCCGGCAAAAGCCATAAGACACCATCTTGCTTTGCATCGATGAAAGCTTACTGTCGATGATTTGGCCTTTGAGGTGTGAGCATCGTCCCTGATATTTATTTACTTTTACATTGTCCGAGTCTACTGATTCTTGCAGCAATATAAATGCCGAGAGCAGAAATATTCGCCTAGAACCTCGGTTCAGACTTCACCAAGCTTTTTGGAAATGAATATTGGTGTAAACAGGCATCATACAAGTTTAGCCGACGGGAAAATGCCATACCTGGTCCTTGGGCACACATCTTTATCCCGGCATCAACGCATCTTTATTCTGATCTACATGGAAATCACCACCTTTTACAAATCCGGAAGATATGTATCACAAATGACATAAGACGGCTAAAAGCTGCCGTGAAAACGTCGGCAGGCAAACCAGACAGACGGGCGCGGAGCGGCGGGTGGTTTGAGCCCACCGCTTGGGTGTCATCAGCTAGTCAACTTACTTCTAACTGTGTGTTAAAAAAAAAAAAAAAAAAGACTTGGCGCGCTTTTTAGCCCCATCACTCAACATCTCCTCTCACATGGGTAAATTATTAACCCGTGGTAGTATCGAAAATAGTCCTATGAGGAGGGGCATCATGCTACGACCTGATCCCATTTAACAGCTGTTATCCATGCCTATAGACTTGCCTTTTAGCCGAACAGGCTACTAGACGTAGTAGGAATCGCACATCCTTACTCAGTCATCCCTCCTACTATAGGTCGCCCGTCCTGACCCGAGCCCGGCCCACTTTTGGGACAATGCAGACAGCTTTCACCAGATTATTGCAGGCCCTGCGGCATGAACCACTAAGCAACACGCCAGAAACAAAACCCTGAACTGAAATCGGATTACTGAGGGATGCGATCTTATCAACTCCGCGCATCTACCCAAACACCAAGTCTTTGAGAGTGGCATGCCATCACATGCCAATCGTCAATCTAGAGCCCGTTCTCACTTTCACGATTTGGCGAAACAATTACAGAAGTATCTTTCATTGATCAATTGAACAATGGCTGCAAAAGAAGTCAAGTTCAAGTGCAATTAGCTTAGTATTTTGTCAAGTTTGAAACCAATCACTTGATATCTCACTTGACATCTTTCATTACAGTTGAATCTGCAAACGTCCCATCAGACATCTCCAGTTCTGTGGGCCGTTTTCTTTTTATATACCTGATACTCTCTTCGGCCCATGCCAAAGAAACGCGAAGCACTGTAAAGTTGCGTGACGATCCACAAAGAGAAGATCAAGGGCGTAACAACTTTCCAGATAAGATACCACGAAGCCCACGATCGGTACAGCAGGTAAATAGTAATTGCTGTTTCCACTAGTGCAGCAACGATTTCCCAAACACCGCATACATATGCCAAACGAAATAAAACCCGAGCATTGCCACGCTTCACTCGCCAAATAATCATTGAGATATACACGGGAAGCTCAATCAAAACATCGAACATGCCTATACGAACTGTCAGTGGGTTTCTTTCGGTCAGAAAACATCGGGCCGGTTTGATCAGACTTACCCCAAAACATGCACATGTAAAACTCGAGCGTCGCTTCGGTCAGCCGACGCGAGTCGCCAAAGAGATACACGGCTGTCTGGCCTATAATCAGAAGGCCAATATGATGTGCGATGTTGATGTAGCTTGCAAACTTTGTGCGGTAGCACAGCTCAAAGAGGTAGTAGCCACTGTATATCTGGCACGTAATAAACATCAGGTCGCCAACCGTCACGCCCATGTTCCCAACACGAGTGGAGAAGCTTGCGGGGCCGGCAACCAAGATGAAGAACGGGTAGCATCCGATGCTAAGGATTGAAACCATGGCTATGGCGCCAACATGAAAGTAGGCAAACGAGCGGCGGCGTCTTTCATTTGCTGGGCCTTCCAGGTCCTGGTACACTTTCCCGTAGGCTGGTCGCAAGACCCATCGCTCCAGGATATTTGCAATCAGCATAAAGCCCATGACGACCAATGTGAGTATGAAGGATCCATAATGGGTTAAATCGGTAAGCGCTTCAGTGCTAAGATTCACAATTTTGTCGCGATATTGCGGCTGGTTTTCGCTAGTGGAACCCCCCATCTCAGTTTTGGTGCGGTTTCGAAACAATCTGGTGAAAAATGAAAGTGTTGGTTTGTTTCTAAATCATCAGGAAAATTGTAGTTTCAATCAAGAACCCAGGAAAGAGGTACAGAACAAATAATCTTGATTGTGTTGATGGTCTGCCTTGTCCGTGCAAGGGGCCAGCAGTGCTGAGAGGACAAGAGATCAGCTAGCGTTGGCAGGCACTTTATTTTTATATCTAGGTTATCTCCGACGGGTTACGCGAGACGATCGGGGATATCACGAATATCCAAGACCATAGAGGTATTGCAGGCTAGTTAGAGTACCTTGCTGTGCAAAGCTTATTACGTTTACCTGAGCCGTGATCCGGAGCATTTGCCATGCATGGTCTTTTTATCCAACCAAGGTAATAAATTACTAATCAAATTCAGCTTGGCTTCATATGCAGTCTATCTACCCTACCGACACCACAACGAACAGCCAGAGGACAATCTTCAGAGTAGCTACTAGAGATCCACGTGTAATCGTATAGTGTCTGTTCGATTGTTGAGGACAGCTAATGAGTGAACTTTTCGCCGTCGAGACCCACAACCCCAACAGATTTGAGTGACCCCATGTAGAACCAAGATGAAAGTGCCCTGGGATTTGGCTTGTGTTCGAAGTGAAATTTCACCATGAAATAAGTAGATATAGGTTTTAGAGCGGTGGATAACATATTTCACGGAACGACTGTATCTTTTTGCAAACCAAACCTCCCCACTATCATCAAATTCAAAGTTGCTCCATCAGGTTTCATACATTTAATATGCGAAAGCCCACAAGATTCTCAACTTCATCCTTCCCCATGCAGTTTCATTTACTATATCCTCTGTTCATCAAAGCGGTTTCTCTCTCTACACGTAATTAGCGATTAAAACAGCCCAGAAAGGAATAGAAGTAAGAAAAATGAGGTTCCTGTACCGCCTTGCCACAGTGACCAAGATCCTTCTCCATACGACACAAACCTAAGAGCACGCCCAGTCACAATCATATCTCGCCCTGTTTCATCCAAACCCTCCCCCATTATCTAATCTCTAGCTTCCTGCCTACCTAAACTAATTTCTAGATACGCCAAAAGGCCCTCCTGTCAATTGAACTGTAGTAAATCAAAGCATCATTACCTATCGTACAACGAATTGAGCGATATCGGCACCACACTGCAAGCCCTGAATCACAATTCAACAAAACCCTCATTGACAGTTAGAAGCCCGGATAAAACCTTATTTTAGACTTCATCAAAAATCCTGACAGTCTTGATCAATCGCTGGTTCCTCCACGTAGGTCAAATTCGTTGCCGTCTAGAAAAGAGCTCAAGTACAGATGGTAGCGTAGCAACCCATGACTGTCAGCCCAAGTAGGAGACAGCAATCAATAGTAACCGCGATGGCCAAGCTTCAGTAGCAAATGGAGAAGGCAAATACCAGGAGCGGGTTCATAGTATGGGCAAGACAATGAAAGAGCAGGAGTGAAGGTGGCCGTTGGATGTTGCGAATGATGAGGAGAAGAAGCTTTCACCGCAGCAGGTAAATCAAGCCTCCTTTATAGACGAAATTTGACCTGAAAGGATCAAACAAGGCAAAAAAAGGCGAACTGCGCACGTCTTGTGTGGCAAAGGCTGGTCCAATAAATGCAATTTGCCTTGCTGCGGTCGGGCCACAATTGTGTGGACATGCCACGCTACTGCGGCTTGATGACATCGGAGCTCCTCAATTGGTTGCATTGGTTTCATCAAGGCAGTCAGCAAGGCGACATGCGCTAATACGTGTCCGCCTTGCTGCAGTGCGGTGTGCCTATCGTTGGCGGCCCACGGGCGGCACAAATGTGCGGGTGGATGGTCAGAATGAGTAGGGCTAGTTCATAAAATATCACGATGGCGGAGTCTAATCTCCAAAACATAAATTCCGTGAAACATCGAAAGAAGTGCAGGATCATCTATACTCACACTTTTTCGCTATTAATCTACCTAATCCATAAATCTGTCATCTCCCATCACAACCCTTTTTCTTCGATTCAGTACACCTAGTCCCGCCCGCAAATATAAACCCTTTGGTTTACCTTGCAGGTTCAGGTCTGACCGTTTCAGGCCCTGTTCATGCTCATATGAACACAATCACCAACCATCTAGACTTCAGTTTCTGTTCCTAGTCACTATCTAGTGGCCGTTTTCTTGCGCAGACCTTCCTAGCCGCGTCTTAACTGACTTTCTCCAATCGCATTCTCCAGTTGTTCCATACAATCACTTTTGCTATAGCAGTTTCTAACAGTGATACCATGTACCAAGAGAGCCGACACCTTCCTGTGTCCGCGGCTAACTCTAATTTGCATACCACAAGATCTATGGTAGCTTCAAACACTTCACTCTCCGGGTGCCTCTTCACATCCCAAAACATTTCGTAAATGAGCGGAATGCCCGCAATTATCTTGAGTATTTTTATGGATGTTTGAACGGCTGTTAGGGGACCGAAGAATTTCAGTGACATGAACTTGGCCCCGAGTATTTCCATGGTGCTCGCGTTGAAGCATCCTTGCAGAAACGTGTGGCGGACATTGGAGTCTTTGATGAGTGCGCGACAGCCCCAAATGCCCCACACATAGTTATGTGACCTTCTCCAAAACTTTGACGAAAGTTTTGTATATGGCCATTGACCACACAAACGGAATGAACGAGACGGGGCCCCGACGGGTTCCCAAAATACGGACATGGCTTTCTGAATGGATTCTATTGCAACTTACTAGCCAGTTTTAGTTCACCACAGAGAGAGATATGGCACCTCACTTGGCGAATGGCCAGGATCACCCTCCCGAAACACGTGTATACTATCAACCAGCTCCTCGCCGCAAATCTGGAGGTGTATCAGATAAACTCAGGCGGTCTCTCCATCCAAACTCTAGGGTGGGTGGCGCTTCTGCCTACAAAGAGGCCATAAAGGTGGATCATGTAATCTCCGAAGCCAGATGACGCTCGGACCATGCATATTTGGCTATAAAGGAATGCTCCTCCCCTCGTCTTTTCATCTTTTCCTTCTTTCTTCTTCATACTTACCTTATCTGGAGGCTTGCCGCTCAAGACTGGCGAGCCTTAGCAGGGAGGGCCTGCATTGCACATCGCGGTGTCGCTCCCTGCTCCATTGTCCTTCGGGGCCATGGCGGGTGCAATTTTTGATTTACCTTTCATTGTGATCCTGTTGCTTGCGGCGGGCATGAAGAAGGACGTTAGTAGCACGTCAAGTGTGATTAGCATGAAGGTGTGGGTTGTGTATTGCGGATAGACGGGTGCTCATGATCTGGAATGGGCCGTTCATGGCCTCATGGTGTAAGCAAAGAGCCGACGTATGCTTCCCTTCGCAAGCAGCATTTATCGTGACCGATTTTGAACCGAGTTCTTCAACGTCAGCGATGAGAAATCCACATGTTGGTCGAAATCTGGTTTCGCGGGAATCTCCCCTCAGCACGCGCCTTTTCGCGTGGCCTCTCGTTTGGGCTCCTCGCGTCCTCCGCTTTTTGTCGCGCGCCAATCGGATTGCGGATGCATAAACTTATGCCTGAACTTTGCGGGTCGGAGTTAAGATCTACCTTGCATACAGGTGCAGAGTCAAGTGATGCGTTCCATTCCTCTTCTTGAACGGCATCCACTGTCAGAAATAGGACCGAGTAAGGCCGTTGGCCAGCTCCAAAGCAAATGGTCCACTCTGCAATTCAGCTCAGTGGATCTTTGGCCGCCTGGTGCCGAGAATTCCGGAAGAGGCGCACTGCACATCCAATCCAGCCAGCAAGGTGGACAAGTACTACTGGCTCCCCCGCTTAGAGCTGAAATGCTCCATGCGCATTGTAATGTCGGCACCTATTTAAGGCCTAAAGTGGCGGACACCCAAGCCCTATCGGATCTCGCTTCCATAGCAGCCCTCAGTGTCGCAACCTCGCTTGGCCCCCACGGAGAGGCGAAATATTTAAATGGTCCCCGATGACAACGTGGGGCCAGGGCACCAATACTAGAACAGCTCCAGGGAATGGCCTGCTTCGAACGGCTGATAAATCTTGAGTCTTCCTTCATGTATGCAAATATGCCCAAAAGGATGTATGCAAGGGGGCCACGGTACAAGACTAGAAAGTGGATTTGCTTCTCCCCGACTTGCATCCGAACCTGCCTGACATGGACCTTTTGCACAACGCTAAATGCTGACAAGTAGGGCATAGGCTGCAGTTGAATACAGTTTGGAACAGTCATGGCACCGAGACAGGTTGACAAGTGGAAGTAGACGATCTTCTGAAAATATTTGCACAAGCCAAAGGAAAAAAATACATAAAGGGTGCTCGAAGTCGCCTGATATTGGCATTCCAAACACACAAGCACCATCCAGCTCAACACTCAAGATGCAGATCACCAACTTCTCCGCCCTGAGCATGCTCGTCGCATCGGCTTTCGCTGCCGACTGCTTCGGAAACACTCAAAATGGCATCTCCAACTTTGCGGACGCCTACTGGGATGCTCGTGCCAAAATGTGCGGAAACACGGCTTGCGGCTACCAGCAAGAGTGTACGACAACGTCATCAAAGACGCTCCAAGGAATTGCCAAGGTTACCGTCAGCGTTGCTCTTACCCGAAAGCACACGGGAAGCGGCAAGGGATTCAAGGACTGCTGGGTATGAATGCCATTTGCTCCTCTCTCTCTCCCTCCAAAAACAATTTGACCAGATAGCTGATTTCAATCCTTTCGCAGGCCGCCACTGAGTAAGTTGTGTGAAGTATTCACTGTGCACTGTCGCTGGGCTAACAACAACAGAAATATTATTAACCAGTGTGTCTACTCTGAGCAAAAGATGTCAGGAACATGGTCTTATGATGGCCAGCTGTACCAGCTCAACTCTTACTACTCTTGAAAATAGGCGGAAGTGGATGAATGAGATGCTCGCTTGACATCACAACTGGCAGAGTTGAAGTAGGGGTCGCGCTACGCAATAAGGTGTATTATTGTGCATTAAACTTGTTGGTTGGTCAGCGCTTCAACTGCGGGTAATTAATTTTAAATATAAAAACACTGTTTCAATGTTGAAAGAGATGTTTTGTTTGGCGAGAGTGAGTAGTGAGGAAACGCAGCCCGGGAGCCACACGCCCGCATTTCTCATCTTGGGCCCTCTTTAGATTTTGGGCAAGAACTTTTAGATTTGCTTGTTATCTACGAATTCAACACAATACGCTATTCCCACAGCCTTGTGTTGACCCCGCATCCAATCTGCATTGCGAAGCAAGATGTGTCGCTTTTAGAAGCTATTGTGTGATGTCACATCGACGGCTGCGGCAAAAGTGAAGTGACACTCCGCTAATGCGTAGTGCAATGGTGCCCTATATCCTGTTTGACATGTGAGCTTGATGATGGCGAAATAGTGGATGTTCGCCCCGATTATATTTTGACCACGTGAGCCGGATAGTCGCATTCCAGGCCAGCCTTTGGGGCTCGCCAGTGTTGAATTCATTTGAGTCATCTGTCTACCGAGCGAAAAAGCATGCCCATATTTCCACTTTAACGCAAAGGCGCTAATGTTGTTTTACTTGAACTCTATATGACACCAGGGATTGAAATAAAGTAACTGTACGAATAATAAATGAACCACCGGAGCACTCGGAGCATCGTGTTCCGGGATTGGGACACCGGAGATGGAAATCCGGAGCACCCGCCCCGCTCCAAAGGGTGAGGACGCGCGTGAACCACAGAAAACTTTATTTATACCATCGTTCGATGTCAAAATGAAGCGTGATGAAGAGTTGCGTGGTTTGTAGGTTTGGTCTTCCTGGTGCTATGTGCCCTACAGGGCTGCAGCTTGCGGTATCATGGCAACGGATTCCCTCCTCGTAGGATGAAGAGGGAAAAAATGAAAGGAGAGAGCAGCTTAGGCTTTGAAAATAGGCTGAGTGAACAGAGGTAAAGACGGATTCTTGGGACTATGATTTTATTTGATGGCTTGGCCTAAACTTGGATCTCTGTATAGCATTGTCCCACTCTCTCCCTCTGGTCCTTCTTCCAGTGCACCACGGGAATATCAGGCGCTTTGAAGCCTGCGGGTGCAGAAACAACAACGGGTATCGCCTGCATGATTGTAACAGCAAAAGTAAAATATGCAGGCGCGGCAGACTCGCCCTCCATCTCCGTCGCATCTGTCAGGAACGATGGGCGCAGGCTGAGCAATGTCCTGGACGAAGGTCGGCCTTCAATGGTAATAATGTACGTGTTGCCCGGCTCAAGATGTTCAGGCCTCATGGTGGCATCGAAAAAGTAGGTGATTGTGATGCTGATGAAGGGAGAGTCGTCTTCGAGATAGCCCGTCGAGGTGTAAGAGATGCGCCCCGTCTGGCCCTTCTTGATGGTCATGAATTCGCGAACAAGGTCTCGAGGCGCGGCAAAGACCTTTTTCTCGCCATCAATGCGGGCTATTTTGACTCCAAACTCTTCGCCCAGGTGCTGGATCATTTGGTAGTTGTAGTGTTTCTGATACCAGATGGCTGGGCTGTTTTCGTCAATGGTCGCGTCTGGAGCACCGCCCAAGCCAATAACTCTGAGCGTGTCGGGGTTTTTCTGATCCGCGCAATCAAAATATTCCTCCAAGTTGATCTTTTTTATGTCATTGGAGAGCCCCGTGAGTAAAGTCGTGACGCGCTGTGTCATGAAGTCGGGGTTGAGGCCCCCAGCGTGGAAAGTGGCGTTTCCTCGTTGGCACGCTGCCTTGATGGCATCCCCAAACTCCTTTTCTCGCGCCGGCAGATAGCTGTAGGGATGGGTTGTCAAGACATTTTTGCCCGCCTCTAGCAGTCTGACGTATGTTTCGAGCGGGGGTGTCGTGGGGGCATCAATCGCAGTGTGAACCACGACATCACAGTCAATGTCCAAGAAGGCTTCCCAGCTGCGAGTCGCCCTGACGCCAATCGGTTCGATGCCAGCTAGTGTACCGACATCCACGCCATCTTTCTGCTCCTGGAACACAAAAGCTCCAACAATTTCATACTCTGGCAGGCGGCATGCCTCGCGGATGACAATGCAGCCTGCATCACCAGGGCCGAAAATGGCAATTCTGTATGGGGAAGGATAGCTCCACATTTTGAGATATTATACGTGTTTTGATGAGAAAGCTTTTGAACAGATAGTTCTTCTTGGAAGCGTTTATTCGGCGTTTGTTTTGTGTTATAAAATATCCTCACCTGGTGATCGGCATGCTCCGGGTGGTCGGAAGCAAGTCTTCCGGTGAGGGGGAATTCAAGCCAATATATACAAACGAGTTCGCCGCGGGCCTTTGGTTTCCCATTTCCGAGTTTAGTGTGTTGTGTAGCCAATTATCGTGTATTCGACTAATAACCAACGTTCTGGAGCAACGTCGAATGTTGGTCTCGGACATCGTAATCTATTCTATGGATCAAAAGAAAGATTCCCAAAGTTTGTCTTTTCCATCACCATTATGTCAGACAACCGAGTCCTGGGTATCCTTCTTTCGCCTTCGGAAATAGCTACTAATTGCGACAAATCACAAGCTGGAAATAGAGAATGCTCATCAACATATGAATTCTTCGTCCATCACGTCTATCATAACTATGGATGTTTGCTGCGGTTATAGTGTTTGTGACTTGGCATGTTGCACAGCCAGCGTGCAAATGCCATGCAAAAGCCCCATTACCCGATGCTTGCAGCAAAAGCATCAAATGTGGCCAGGGTGTAAAAATGGATACTCGCGGCGCAGTCTTGTGCGCCCTGAGGGCCCGAAAAGATTGTGTAGTCTCAAGTCTGAGCTAATAAAGAAGGGTAAGGTGGGGGAATCAAGGGCGAGGAATGAAGAGCGGATGTAAGGAGTAAGGAAAGGGGGGAATAAAATATCTGAAATCATGCTCTGAATCCACCAACGCCTGTCAACTATCGCAGTGTTTAAAAATCAACCATGCAGCCCAAATAATCATCCGAAGTGGCTGTTTTCACATCAAAGCATATTCAAAGAAACCATGAGATCTGACGCGGCTAAATGAAGCCAATCTCTGGTGACTCGTTAGACTTTGTAACAGTTCATATCCCGTATCAAGTTTCGTAAGCACGGTTCTTGGGGGTGATGCTTCCTCTCAGATCAACCGTTGCTTAATCATAAGCATCCCCGCGGCTGGCGTGGCCTCTATCGCTGCCGTTTGACACCCCATCGCAGCTTTCTGCTGATTTTGGTAATGATGGGGGCGAGATAGGTTCCAGCCAGCTTTTCTCTTAGATGATGATTGAAGCCGTAGGTGAGAGCGTTTGCGAGTCCGACATATTGGGTTGACACTGAGAGAGCCGCCGAGGTCTGGGCGGGCAGCTTTTTGCCCGAGGCCTCCATGAGTCGGTTCAACAGCTGCGGAATCCAGAGAATAACGTACATGATGGGGTACGCGTTGAGGACCATCATTTTCCTGATTTCACGATGAATCTGCTGGCTGGTGTGGCGTATAGGGAATTCGCTGTTATTGGTTTGATTTGTTTTCCCGGGGACGCTCTGGGAGTTGGCGGTTCCTTTTGGCTGAAACACGGCCGTGGATTTGATCAAGGTAGAAGGCTGTGCAATTGATGTTTTCCTCATGTGGGCGGCATACATGTTGGGGTGCTCCTCTTCAGAATCGTGATCAAACAGGTTGTCCTCGTCTCCAGTGGCGCTGTGGCGGTCCTGGTCATTCATGCTGATTTCGACGGTGAAGGAGTCCCGGCGAGAAATGTTTGGTCTTTCCGGGGCTGATTCTTCCTGCTTTGCCTCGCTCATGTCGCTGAGCTCCACGTCTCTGTCGTCCATGACTTTGAAGCCCGGCTCCTTGCGAATGCCGGAAAGGGTGGAACCTGCCTGGAAGCCGTTTGGAGATTGGAACGACTTGCGGTTGTTGCCGTAGGATTCTAATGAAATTAGGTTGCGTTTCAAGTAGATCCAGATGAAAACGTAGGTAATGATGGTGGAAAAAATGACAAAAAAGCGCCAGCCGTGCGTCAAGGCGTAGCGAAGATCGGTGCGGGTCGCGGATATCCAGCACCAGTTTCCGCCAACCGGCTTCATTTCTCCCATAATGGTGGCCACGAGGCTGGTAATGAGCGGTATGAGCCATACGGAGCCGCAGATGATAAACTTGGCCCGAAAAGATGCGGTGGGCATGTACGTCTTCCTAGTTACGGTGAAAAGAGTGACGAGAGCTATGGCAAGGATGGAAAAATCAGAGGCCTGGACAGAGAGCTGGCCGATGAAGCCGTTGACCACGCATGATGTGCCGGGCTGGAGGGCTTCTGTTTTGAGGTAAATGATGCCCGAAATGGTATTGTTGAGTGAGTTCATAAATTCTGTACTCGTCAGCGTTGCCCAGGGACCATCTGGAGCACTCTGCGGTCACGCACCAGCGACTGTGAGATTCAAGATTAAGACATGGCGGAAGTTGTGAAGCTGGTGGCGGCGGTAGACGGCGAAGGAGATGAGAACGAATGAAGTTGCGATGCTAGACAGGAGGCTGCCCGTCAGAGTGAGGGAGGCGATAGTTCTGAACATTCTCGTATCATTATGAACTCTCAACGACTCCCATTGCGTAGCGAGCGGCAGAGCTTCAAGGCTGGTTTTGGTGGTGGGACTGAAAGTGCGCAGGAAGCGAGGAGCAGAAGCAGGATTGCGCGACCGACCTGGGCAGTGTCCGGGGCCTTGCGGAGTTCAAGAGGCCAACAGAGAGGGCAGGGGGCCGTGGGGAGGGGAGGGGCCCCTATTATAGCGCTTTGGTTAGGTTTCCCCAGAGTGGCAAGGCTTCAAGATAGATGCTTTACCGGGAATAGACGGGTGGCCGAAAGAGAAGGAAAAGAGAGAAGGAAAGACGAAGGACCCTGCGTGTGCGCGGTGCCGGTCCAGAGCGGACGAAGAGAACAAGACCAGGCTGGCCCGGGTGCTCATAGGGCAGCACCTGGGTTCAAGGGTTCTAGCAGCATTGTGTGTCATGGAAGAATCGCCGCGGAACCCGTTGCTACCAAGAGCCAGGGCATCAGACAAGCAGAAACGCTGGACCGCCGTCTTCTGCAACGCGGGCGGGATGACGACATGTCGGAGCAGCATGGGCCCGGGCCAGGCACCTCAATGCAAACAACGGGCTTCTCTGCAAGGGCAAGCTTTCACGCTGCACGGCCTATGTGCTAAGGTCAGGTTAGCTGGTCAATATAGAGTTCGCCGGGGCCTCGCACGAGCGAATCAAAGAGAGTTTCACCTCTCTGGCCGACAACGTGATGGGCCCCGCCTTGGTTCATTTTGAAACGAGGGTTGAGAAGTAAAATTGTCCGCCTCCTCGGACGCCTGCTCCACCCTCGAAATGACAGGAGTGGGACTACCAAGCAGAACGGGTTAATTTGGCGTCGCGCCAAACTGCTTCCAGAAACACGAGCCACCGCTCGAGCAGGGGGCCTCCCTCGTCAACAACTCGCGCACACGGGGCAAGTCTCGGAGGATTCGCATCGTGGTTCGTCAGCAGATGCACCTTGAGACGAACCTTTTTAGGGCCAAGAAACGCAAAGACATAGTCACGGCAGTGATCATTACTCTATTGATAAAAAAGATTCCTTATACCTCGCCTTGTCTTGCTCGTTTCTCCTTCTCCCGCCTTTGAGCTCGCATTGCTTGTTGGATTTCGCGTTTCTCGTCGGTCTCGGGCATGCCCATCATTGGCTGTCGCAGACACTCGGATGGACAAAAATTCCCACGACCCAAAAAGCCACGCTAGCTCTCGGAACGGCATGAAACCTCAATCCCTTGCCGTACTTTCCGATCCAGCTAATCAAGTGCCGGGGCCAGTCTGCTCTCAAGGCAGTTGGTCCGCAACCCACTGCCTCAGACACGGTCCAGGCTGTTGCCAAGAGAGCCTCTTTGATGGCAGTAAAATGAAGAGCGCATCATCCAGTTTCTTTGCCAATGGCACCACGCGTGAAATACCGTTAGACCGCCTATTTTTCTCGCCTCCCCGCTGTCCATTTCTCGTAAAACTAACCCCCAAGCCAAGACGTAGTACCTCGTGGGCTTCTCCACAAGGCCATGCTGAGACCATTTATCTCCCCAGACCAGGCCATGGCTTGGAACTAGCATGAGCTCGTCCTTTTGTAATGGAATCCACTTGTCCACGTGTTTCGTCTGCCAGGGATTTGCTCATCAAGAGTGCCCGTGTCCGCGCTTGGATAGTCGCTTGCAGATATGCTTTATTTTATCATACGTCTAGCCCTAGGGGCAAGCACACACACCCTTGGACAGCACCATCGTGTCGGGACACTTGCACTGCTTGTTGGCATCATTGAACGTCATGCTCGTTGTCTTGCACACGCAGGTCTTTTGATCCAGATTCCAAGATGCCTGCGTTCCGCAGTCTGCCACGCAATCCGTGCCATTTGACAGTTTTCCCTTTGCACATGCGCACGTCTTGCTGTTTTTGTCAAATATCTGCGCCTTTATTTTGCAGCCACATGTCTTTTGTGATGCCTTCCAAACGCCCTTGCCGTAGTCCGGGATGCATTTGTTATTCTGGAGTTTCTTATTATATGGACACGAGCGCGTCTTGCTGTCTGCATCGTACGTCGCATCCGTCGCCTTGCAAACCGTCCCACTCAGGGTCAGCATCCTCACCGGAGTCGACATCATCGTTACTAGAGTCCGGCTTCTTCAATCTCACTAGGGTAACAATGCGAATGAGAAATTCGGAAGCAGGGATAGGACATTTTTGTTCAATCAAGAGCGGAAGTGTCGGGCCCCGCATTGGATCGTGAGTTGAAGATATCTCCCGGGTTCGTAACCTCGGCCCCTAGAACCACCTGGATTGCGTCAATGTTTTCCATGCTTGGAGGGAAGTTTGCTTTGAGCGCAAAGCTAGATGAGTCACCAGCCAATGCTATCATACGCCTATTTAGTCCCTATGTGTAAGCCTGATCTGTAACTACAGGGTAAGTACGCCTTAACGAATTTGCCATGACCTGTACCAGTGTAAAACGCCGTGTTTTGCCTAGGTCTGCTTTTTATACATCCAGTTCTGCCTTGTGTTGAGCTTGAATCAATAAAGTGAAGATAATAGTTGTAAATAGTAAGGGACTCGACCTCATGATGAAATAGTTTGTGGGAGAATATCCACAAACAGGAGGGCGCAGATTTTGAAACTAGATTTTTTTTTACACAAAATGAAAAATAAGACATGCCTTCAGGCTTGATGGGCGAAGAAGAAACTATTTAGGACAATCATGAGAACAACTTTTTTCGCCCTAAAAAGTCATTGAAGGAGTCTCGATTGTTCTAGCCTGCGATGAGTAAAGAGGCGCTGAGATGTAACTTCCACGTGACCGGGTGCTAAAATATTGACTCTGAGCCGCCACGGGATTCCCTATGGTATTCGCATTCCCACAATGGAGTTTAAACTTATAAGGCGAGTCGTTGATATCATGAATCATATTCCAAAATCAACAGAATCAACAAGCTTGATTGACGCATATTTACACATGACTGGTTTGTTGTGTGGGAATGACTGATGAAACCGTAGATTGATTCATCTCCGGAATTTCTGAGAGTTGACAAGAAATAAAGACATGAGATTTGACCCACTGGTTTCGAATACTGTGACTGATTCTCATGCATGTCTTTCCAAGAAAATCAACAGAAGGAAGGAAGACTATCCAACACTGGCAGGATTTCGGGGAGCACCCTCATCGCTATCGATACACAATGTGTCTCTACCCTGATGGAATACACCCCTGCTCCACCCTAGAACTAAGCGAAAAGGCCTAAGTTTTGAGTTCGGCTTCTGTCAATAAAAAGTCCTGCTAAACCCATGATGCCGGCCGGCGATTTCAGGTGGGGACCCCAAAACAGAATGGGTGGCAAATGAATGACGCTTAATACAGCCCCCCTGGTTACGACCCCGGCCGTTTGGGAGCTAGCCATGGCATTTGGCTCTTCTTTGACAGGCAGATGAAATTTGGTGGGTCAATAGTAGAAACTCTAGCTCCCCCGAAGGCTGCAAATGTAGTTCGCATCAGGTCCTTCTCCGATCGTGTTTATCCTACAACTCCAGACAACGCCAACAGCGCTTCCCCAAGCTAATTTAACGAAGGTTCCCGATCAGGTGTGGCGAATTACCATGCGAGTTGCGGAGGCCATTGGCTATCCACCAGAATACGCACACGGACAACCACCAGACACAACACGATTCAAATAATGCGGTACGTTGTTCAATCGATATATTCGTCGATTTTGATATTGCCTTTGAAGAGCGCTGAGACGAATTTGCCGTCTACGTGCCACGTTTTCCATTGCTCGTGCGATTAAACCCTGTGCCTGTTGAAGATCATTGCCGTTTCATTTCTTTTAGAGCCAAAGTCTACTAATCTCCGGGGCCTCTGCCAATGTGGATACAATGGTGAGTTTTAGGCCGATAGCCGGTCCTTCGCTACAAGCTTCCCTCCCATTTCTCATGATCCACTGCATTCCCCCAAACTATCTGCTCGGTTCACGTGCGCCACATTTTTGATATGGGGCGTTCTATCTTGGAAAAATTTCCCCGCCCATACCGGTATTTGATGCTACATTTGGCGACTGATAAGGCCATCACGGTCCAAGCTGACCAAGTCATGATCATGCAATAAAATATGCCGGGTTCACTATGTTGCACAGCTTTGTGGATAAAATAGTACTCGTATTGGTCCGCTATTTCCCCACCATGATACAGAGCAAGCCCTAGATTGGGGTTTTTTTTTTGACGTTCTGTAGACTAGCCAATCATCCTGACTTGTTGATTTTTGTTTTTGTAAACCCCTTGATGTGGATGATCTCGACCAGCAAACAGCTTCCAGTGGTATATCTTTCACTGGCTAATACTTGGAGCATCCAGGAATATTCGGCTTGGTCTCAATCGCCATGTAATTACCAGTGAGTAGTAAAAAATCGTTAATCTATACTTCATTTCTTCTATTCATACGTCTCGCCCCATGTCAGTTTACTTAAATTAGTTCTTTCGCGGATCGCGCAGGAAACTCGCGGCCGTGAACCATCCTCATCCCTCTCAACAAAAAAGTCAACACCAATTTCTGTCTTTGTTTTTCCCGAGTAAGAAGCACCTCGAAGCATTTCACGATTCTCCGACACTGAGCTGGCCATCAGGGACAGAAGCCCAAAGCTCTGGCTGATGGGAGCATCGAAATATATTATTGCCGTGATGGCAACAGATATAAACGTAGCAACGGGGAAGAATAACAGAATTAAGAAAATTAAAACGTCGCGCTTCATAGCAGTCTTGTAGACTTTGACACTGTGCAGCTTTGTCGAATAAGCAATGGTGGGATTTGCTGCACCACCATCCGCTACACCGTTCAAAGATGTGATGCGGCTCCACACAGCGGCTCCGGTTGCAGGAACAACGAGATCCACATCTTCAGGGTTCGAACCGTTCTTTCCTGACGGTGGCGTGGTGATGAATTCCGCCATCTGGAACGCAAACTGCTGCATGGCCAGGACGTTGTTATTCAATATGCCTTGGTCAATGCCATGGCTTGAGCTGTCGCATGTTGCCGAGAGCAAGTTCACAGCAGACTGAGTGACTCGCCAGGTCCCATGGCACTGCCTTCTTTCCAACTTGATTCGCCTCGCGTTCTCGCCAAAAGTCTGGTTATTATCACTGTTGTACTGTGAGATGTATAAATCTGTGACATTGTACTGCCCGAATAAGAAAGCAAAACGGGCAGGATACAAAGAAAAGTCAATCCCGGTAAGGGTGGTATTGGAGTCAATCTCAACACTCCCATACCGAACATCTCCCTTCCCAAGGCCTAGAGTTGACATGTTTCGAACATTTGCTGGTACTTCATCATCGAGCGCCATTGTGCCGGTAACGTTGGCTGAAAATTCAAGGCTCCCCCCTCGTGCAAGCTGATTCCGCATGTGCTGGACTGATTTGGGGAAGGGACCATCCAGAAAACACGTTGATCTATTGGCGATGCTGAGCATGTTGAAGGAGTAGGTGGTGTTCAGCTTGGGGTCTTGGAAGAAGGGCATCGAGCTATTCTCCATAAGTGATAAGCCATTACCCAGGTTTTGCATTCCGGGTGCACCGACCATGCCGAATTCGAAGGTTGCGGAAACGTCGGGGGCGGTGATGATGTTTCCACCAACAAACTGTTTATAAGATGCGCTCAGCAAAATCGGGAGCGCATAAGTGACTAGAAGAAGAGCCCTCGTCGGTAGAGAAACATTGTCAAAGAATGCATCTCTTCGGAGGATTGCGTCCAGTGTCTGAATGCTGGTTCCACGGCGAACGTGAGAAAATAAAAGAAGATTTTGGAATCGCGAAGCAAATGTGTTGCCCATGATGGTCAGTAGAACGCCTACCACGACCAGTTGCCTAATCTCTCCGAAATTTGATGCGACAAACGGGCTTGCAATAGTCACAATGCCAGCTGTAAGACATACAACCTCAATGGCCAAAGCCAAGATGTCTTGGCTCGTCAGTCGAGCCGGAGACATGGGCACTCCGACCATTTTCGACTCTCCACTTGGCCTCTGAGCACCACCATCCGATCTCAGCGGGATGTCGCAACCGATAGCGTGATACATGTTGTTAGAGCGTATGGTTTGTTGGCTCTGAGCGTCGTGAATTATGCTTTATCCTGCGCGGCAAATGAACGCACAACGCGGATGGAATCGTGTTTTGCTCCCGAGTATGGGGCAAAGGCGCGATTATTTAAAAGAAACAAATTGCGCCCAAGGTCTCAGTAGTTTTCTGTCGAGGGAAGCCTGAAGATGAGGTCGCCGATTATGTGTTTGAACAAAACTGTGTGATTGGTCAATATGACGCCGAAGACGTATGTGCGATCCTTTTTGCAGGGATGTTATCACAATGCAAGGCGAAATTGCGGGCCCTTGAACGCGCAAAACTGGCCCATCGCCAGAAAATGTAACATCTTTCGTCATATGGGGCACAGACAGCGCACAATGGCCCACATGGGGTTTTTAAATACAAAATGCACAGCCGGGTTGACTGCAAAATGCATCTTCGCTTGTGCTATCAACGCGCAGCCGCCTGCTTTTGCCCAATCCCTGTCTCCTTGTTCATGTCGCTCCGACTAAATGAAGCATGTGGTGAATCATTGAGAAGAGTTAAAGATTAATCATGACTGTAGTATCGATGGTACGGTTGTTCAATATCCATCTTATTGTGTTTATTGCTGGAATCAATTTGTTAGCTGGCTTCTTTGGAGATGTCTGGCGATTGGTGCTTCAGCTGAGAAAAGAACGGCCTAGCAATTAAAACTCGAGTAAAAGATGATGTCAAGGTAATATATATTAACGAGTGACTGACTGTAATGACGGGACTTTTCTCTAAACAGATCAATGACTGAAGCCGCACATTTGTCCCAACTTGGATTGTATCCACAATACCAAAATCCTGTGAATGAATACCCGTCACGCTTGACCCACGAGGGGGAATGTGCAATGAATCTTGATGTATATTCTTTTTGACACTGGTGCTTTACCTGCTAGAGGTTCAATCTATTGACTCGTACTTAGGAGACAGCTGCAACCGACTACAGGACCTGGCCGTGACTCCATCACTGGTCATCCTCCAGGCCGAGCAACTTGAGACTAGCGGCCCACAGTGCTTTCTCAACAGGGGCATCGTAGACATGGGGCGCGAAACCGGGGCCGCCAACATATGAGCTCTCCCCAACAGGCTCAGCCTCCGACACGTCCTCGAGGTACTTGCCGCCATCACCTTCCAGTTCCTTGGCCACGGCAGCCCAGACAGTCGTAGCCGATCCTTGCTCCGGACTCTTGAGCATCTTCTGAACTTGAGGGGAAGCCATGAGCTCCTTGGCGTTGGGCACATACTTTTGCAGAGGGGTGTAGATGCCGCCGGGGTGAAGACTAAAGGCATGCAGTCCTTTTCCACCGTAGCGACGGTCGAGCTCGTTAGCAAAGAGGGCATTGGCGAGCTTGGCCTGGCCGTACGCGGCCCAGGCGTTGTACTCTGTATTTTCCCAGTTGAGATCATCGAGGTTGATGGCACCATCACGGTGGGCCGCGGATGAAAGCGCGACCACGCGGGAGTTAAACTCGGGCAAAGAAGAAGCTAGAAGAGTAGGCTTCAGCAGCTGGAACAGGAGGAAATGCCCTTTTGCGAAATATATTAGCTTATTTGTGTTCCTTTGAGAAATACGCACTTGGCGTGAACTGACCAAGGTGGCAAGTGCCGAACTGGAGTTCGAATCCGTCTTCAGTCTTGCCTTGAGGACAGGCCATAATCCCTATTTTATCATCAGCATTACACACAATCTTGAATGTCAAGTTGATTTACTCACCAGCGTTATTGACCAAGACATTGAGTTTCTGACTCTTGCTTAGGAACATACTGGCCCCGGCCCGTACGCTATCGAGCGAGGCGAGGTCCATCTGGATGATCTCCACCTTGCCGGGCCGTCCGTCAGAAAGAATATCTTGAGCGACCTGCTCGCCTTTGGAGGTGTCGCGGACGGTGATGAAGACATCGGCGCCAGCAACGTGGAAGGCTCGGGCCGTCTCTGGACCGATTCCACCGGGGGAGCAACCGGTAACGAGCACGACCCGACCACTCCATTTTTCAACAAGACCTTGGTCCTCAATGATTTGCACAGCCGTAGGTCGGGCATCACCCGGGCCATTCAGCGTCTTGTGCTGTTCGAGATACGGGGCGAGACGAGCCATTTTGAGAGTAGTGTTGGTGCGATTAAAAGATATGTTTGGAAATGATATTTTCATAAAAACGTGGAATGGGGATATTGTAATTATAGTCATTCCCACTTTAGCGAAATACCCGAGTAAAACGACATGAACAATAGACAGGGCGGTGCCTCGCACGTGTAAGACCGTAAATACGATAAGTCCTGCACCTGCTATGTCCAGATTCGCTAGGCAGTCTATTAGGACAGGCCTTGAACACTCTCAAAGCATTATTAATCAATGAATATCTGGTTCTTGAATGCACAAGGGCCTTGGCGCCGGGTGCGGGTGGATTGCAATTTCCGCAGATGATCCACGCAATGTTCCGCAGAATGTTCCGCCGAGTAGCCGCCAATGTTCCGCTCAGTACCTGTCAATGTTTAGCTCGCATTTTAACAAGGGGTTTGTAAACTGGAATATGCCAATTTGAATAGGGCAGACTACGCGATATGAGTTGTTAAGTATTATCTTCGCAGGTCATTCAGCAAGGGCGACTGTTAAAATTGAAATAGCTCAGGATTACAACCGCGCGTGGTGAAAATGGCTGGCATATGCAAGGCTTTAGGCGGCGTCAAGTTTGAGCGTCTCGCCGGCAAGGCATTATCCAGTTGACAATATATACCGCATCTCTTGCTGCCAAGATCTCTGCTGCCTGCAGCATCATAAGTGACCGTACTGTTTACCCTACTGTCTGTGTAGTAATTAAATGCGTCGTCTCCTTCATATTCTGTCTGCCCTGCATGATGAAATTCGTCGCATACGCAGCAAACTACGCCTTTGTTAGCTATATGGCCGAAATAGTAGATCAAGCTCGAGACTTTAAGTTCTCTCTGATGGTTCTAGAGATTAGTAGCATGGTATTTTATAAATTTGTCGCTCTTCGTCCTTGCTCCTGGTCGTCCGTCACTGTTCAGATTGATGCCTTTGACTCAGATGATAGCACAGTTCGCGATGTTTTCACTTGTAGAAACAATGCAGGGTCTTGTGAAGATTATTGCATTGAATTTCTCAAAGCCCAATATGCCCTATGTTGAGTAAGGTGCAGAGTCACCTTCAGTTCCGTTGGTTGGAGGTTTCGCGAAACTTGCTTCTGTACCTGCAAACCCGACATGGATGGAGTCTTACGATGCATCATGAATAAAGTTGACTGTTAATCGCTCGAGTCCATAGAATCTGTGCCGTGGTGATCACTACCGAAAGACTGGGCATAAGTCCAATTGTTTTCACCTTGTGTCAACCATCAATTGGGTTCTTCGCCTGAGAGAAGCCACTTCCAGAAGATATTCAACAAAATTGGCATGTCAATGCTATTTATTCCGCACAGCCTGACCTTGTGGGCCAGCGCCTGTAAAGAGTGAAATGCCGTTATGAAGTCCCAAGTATCGCATCCAGTCATGTGCGGCAACTGGGCTGATACTGAGCCGGCCTTGCATTTCTACCGGGCGGCAAATTGGAAGTTGCCGACATCGCCGGTTCGCCCCGCGCCC
Organism: Calonectria leucothoes; assembly: GCA_002179835.1. Taxonomy (NCBI): domain Eukaryota; kingdom Fungi; phylum Ascomycota; class Sordariomycetes; order Hypocreales; family Nectriaceae; genus Calonectria; species Calonectria leucothoes. The sequence continues at coordinate 30,323 of NAJI01000108.1, read as the reverse complement.
GTTTTATTCGCCACAAAGTTGCCGTTATCGTGATTGCGATTGGCGTGTGTCAAGCTGGCGCCGAACTAAACTGCATCACCCCAGCCTGTTAGTGCTGGCTGTACTCGTCTGGACGATTTCTCGGCAATCGCTCATGCACCGGATACAGCCGTATAGACAATCTGCTGGTTGCTCGTCTCGCTCGGCTTACCGCTTGCCGTTGGCACATCAAAATGGGCCAAACTGGCTAATTGTGCGGGGTGCGGTACGGGCGACACTAACTAGGATCATCGATAATTGTACGTGAGCGTGCTAGGGCGCCAAGTAGCTGCCTTGTTATCTGGATTCCCCACTCTCCGGTTCCGGTTCCACGTTGCATGCGCCATGTCCTGAGATTAGAATCTCCATAACCAAGATCGGAACCTCATCATGATGTGCCAGCTGCAGCAACAACTCTTTCTCGTGCCCCCGACCCCATATTTGGCCCTGCCCGCGGCTTGTAAATAGTTTTGAGACCACTTTTTTCTTCCCAACACCAGCAATGAGTGTCCAGAACACGCGGCGGCCGAGGAGGCTTCTCGCAGCGTACGTTGTGCCGCCGCAACCCGTTTCGTAATTTTCGTCCACCATGTGCTGAATTGTCCTGCTAGTTGTCATAGATGCCATTTGCACAAGATAAAGTGCTCTGGGAGCCCTCCATGTCGCTCGTGCGTCGCCTCCAACGAGGCCGGTAGCTGCCAGTTCCCAGCAAAGGAACGCAAAATTACCATCACCGAGAGGTTTGCGCCCTGCCCGGGCCCAGTGTGCGCTTTGCTGACATGACTCGCTCTGCCCAAAGTTATCTCAGGAAACTCGAAGCAGATAGCAAGCGGCTACAGAGAGTGACGCAAAACCTAACACCAGAGACCCAACGAAGCACTCCTGGAAGTCCAAAGGAAGAGGGCAATAACGATGGCGCCTCTTTGTCGCCCGAAGAATCCAACATGCTGAACCCGCTCTTTGATGGCCAACCGGAGAACATCATCCAAGGCCCGGTCTTGGAGCCAGGCTTTATCGGGGAGGCATCTTGCGCAGCCTTTAGCAACAGGCTTCTCCAGTGCCTCGATGACAACTATACGCCATCCACGGCCGGGTTTTCCAACTATTATCGTGTCAACTTGGATCAACATGTCTTGGTTGACCCAAAGACAGATCTTCCCGAAAGGATGCACGCAAAGCTGTTATTGAACGTGGCTCGCCGCTTCATCGGCAACTATCACCCACTCTTTCTTGAAGTGTCGTTCATGAGGGAGATTGACGCCGTTTACCGAAAGGAGGTATCGCCGTCCACATTTTGGCTGTGTAAATTCTTTGCCCTCATGGCGCTGGGCGAGATTTACACAAATCGCAGAGGAGTAGGCGACAATAGAGTCCCGGGGACAGACTACTATATGAGAGCCGCCACCATGCTGCCGCAATCGTACGAAGAACCGTCCCTGATAGAAGTCGAGGTTTTGACGCTACTGGTGAGTAATTTTGCGCCCGTAACTATTGCAGCACACAGATGTTGAGGTTTCTCATAGGCTTGGACCTCCAACATTTTGGGGCGCGTCAGAACAGCTTTTTGCTACATCGGAACGGCAATGAGATTGGCGACAAGCATGGGAATGCACCGATCCGCGTCCAAGCTCACAACGCTGACACCCGTGGAGCGGGAATGTCGCCGCCGCACCTGGTGGGTGTTGTACTTTTTCGAGCGCTTCTCAGCCTCAAAGCTGGGCCAGCCCGTCTCGTTGAGGGATGATGATATCGATGTTGAGCTGCCGAGCATGGACGGCTTGACCGCTGAGGAGAGGGCCGAGTTCCTGGACCCGTTGCCCATTGTCACCAATATCAAACTCGGGCGCATCATCGGAAATATCTGCAAGTTTGCCCCCCTACTTTTGGTTCCTCGTGCCCGCTGTGGCTTTGTCCATCTGACTAACAACGAGATGCACAGTAAGAGACATTTACGGAATACCGAAAAACACAAGCGGCCTCTGCGTACACCGAGTTCATGGGATTCTAAAGCAACTCCGGGCATGGCACGACGAACTGCCGCCCGAGATGCGCGTTAGGGAGAGAAGCACACCTCGAACGGTGGCGAGCCTCCATCTCGCATACAACCAGTGCATCATTCAGACCACTCGGCCCGTGCTCCTGTACATTTTCAAGACGCAATTCCAGCTGGGCACAAAGCGTGCGGACGGTAATGACAAGTCGCCAGAGCCGGCGAGACAAAACTTTTCGTCCATCACGCTCGCCCTGGCCGAGAGCTGCGTCAATGCGGCGCAGTCCTCCAGCCGCATCGCCGAGAGCCTGTTCCTCGACGGATCGCTCGCCACGTTTGGATACTGGGACGCGCACCACTTTTTCTCGGCGACTCTGATCCTCATCATGTCTGCCGTCATGAAGCCAACCGTGGCCACGTCGGATTCGCTCGAGACGCTGCTGAGCATCTTGCGGTCCATGAAGAAGGACGGCAATGTCCCCGCCGTCGACTTTTGCGAAAGGCTGTCGCACATCCAGGCTCGCGTGGCCAATCTGCGGGCAATGGGCCAAGCGGAGCTAGATCAGCCTGCCAGGGGGGGTGGGCTTGGCCAAGATCAGACACCCTCAGTGAGCCATGTTGAATTGAATGCCGCCTTGCACAACACGCACGACTTTCACATGGCTGGGGGTGCGCTGAATGTGGGTGGCGGCGACGCGGAAGGGGGCAGAGATTTGAATCTTGGCAATGTAGATGTTCTTGGCAACCCTCTCATCGGCAGCTTCTTGGATGAGAGCCGGATACCGTTGCCAGACGTCTTGTTTTTGGAGGATGGGACGCTAAAGGAGTTTGCTTCTGAACTGGAGGAACATTTCTTGTACCAATTGTAGTCTTGTCGTGATCGTGTGTATAGTCAAGAGTATTTCGAGGCCTGGGCATTTATTTGAGAGTCACGATTCAATTTTCATAATACATGTTGGCATCATCGGACTATAAATGCGATGATACTCGGTGAGACTGCCAGCGTGCATGAAAGTTTCCAAGCCTAGATAGATACTGCGTCTGAAACAATGCAACTGACCCCCAGGCAACGATTCTTCCAACTGAATCGCACGACGTCGACTCTTTCCTCTGCATGATGATGGGAAAGAACCGCAAGATGTATGATACAATTCAACTCCAAAGACAGGGTCTCCGCATTATACATTTCATCTACTTGAATGAAGTTCAACATTTTGCCTGTGTTTTCTTAAAACAAATTGATTCTTTATTACAAAGGATGGATTTTGCTAGAATTGAAAAAAGCTACTCTGATATGAGTGCCAGCGCCAATGGCGTGCGTAGTAAAAAACATGGTCCTCATACCTCCAAAACATTACATCAACACCAAGCAGGTAAGCAATGAATTTGGGACAATTGCGCAAAGCAATACACTCTAATGAGATTTTGTGCTTCTTGGACTTTGTTGGATTGTATTGATGTTTTCATGAAAATCTCTTGCCGCCCTGAATGGAAGGTGGTATGGGGTTGATAAAAGAAAGGCGATCGGCAGACTTGGACTTGCCGAGGGATTTTTTTGAATGGCAAATGACCAAGATGCCGATGTCAGCGGTGATCAGACTCCACAGCTCCTGCCGTTGAGCCAAGCTATGGCCTGATGGTGTCAATAGGTTCCATGCAGTTCATCTCCGCATCTGGGGTAGACGATAGCGGAGGTGGAGACTGCGGATGATTGATTCTATTACTTATTGCTGCCTGTTTCCCTCACATGGTGTTTGCTGGGTCCATCAAGCATCAGCCACTGCCAGCTGACTTTTTTTCTTGTTTCGCTATTCTACCTTGATATCCCATCCGCGAGGCTCATGGCCGAGACGGTGACGAAGATGGGCTCGCCCAACGCTGATGAAGCTACCGCGGGCGGGCCCATGGCCAACCCTGCCAACGAAACGGACGTTGAGAAGAGGCCCCAGCTGCAGGAGGACATTTACATTGACGAGGCAGCTGAAAAGAAGCTGCTGCGGAAGCTGGACGTGTGGATTGTGCCGCCCGTCATGCTTCTCTACCTGCTGAGCTTCCTGGACCGGGTCAACATTGGCAACGCGCGGCTGTACGGCCTCGAGGAAGAGCTCGGGCTGACGGGCAACCAGTACCAGATTGCCGTCTCGGTGCTGTTTGTGACGTACATCCTGTCCGAGCTGCCGTCCAACCTGGTCATCAAGCGCTTCAGGCCGTCACGGTGGCTAGCCTTGATCACAACGGCGTGGGGCATCGTGGCGACGCTGACGGGCTTGGCGCAGAGCTACGGCCGGCTCGTGGCGTGCCGGGTGCTCCTGGGCGGGCTCGAGGGCGGGCTGTTCCCCGGGCTGGCCATCTACCTGACCATGTTCTACACCAAGCGCGAGTACGCGCTGCGCATCGGCTACCTGTTCGTGTCGGCGGCCGTTGCCGGGTCCGTGGGCGGGCTGCTCGCGTACGCCATCGGCCACCTGGACGGCGCCGCGGGGCTGGCGGTGGATCGTGCTGCTCGAGGGCATCCCCACGGCGCTCCTCGGCGTCTCCATCTGGTTCTGGCTGGCCGACAGCCCCGAGTCGACGCGCTACCTGACTATTTCACAAAGGATGTAAAATGAAAAAAAAATAGAGATTGAACTGAGCTGTAGCCTATGCCTTTGGTGTTGAGACCTTCGGCTTCTGTTATTAAAACTGGTGTTGAAACTAGTCAACTAATACCCGAGTCTGCTCTTCTTTCCTCCGGTCCATCAATCAATCGAACTTCAACCGGTCCACAACACGCTTTCTGACTCCCACCATCAATAATTGGTAAAGACTAGGCCGTTTTCCTTGCATCGCCCACATCGTTCGCTGAATTCACACGTTTCCGCAAGCTCGACTTCGCAGCGGTTTGAATGGAACCTATTTTTCTCGCAAGAATTGCACTCGACATGCCCATAACCATAACATGCCAGGCCCATGATGGAATTGGTAACCTCTCCTTTAAGGCTGGATGCGACGGCACCGTATGGGAGATCCACTTCGTCCAAAACTTGCAAGATGATGCCGCCGATTATCGTGCTGCCCCGTTGGACTGCAAGCTCATTGATTGCAGGCGATGTTTCCAGATCAAACCGAAGACTCATGACGCCCATTTTGACCATATCCTCCCAGGACGTTACTCCGGTTGGCATGACCAAAATCCAGTTGTGGTGAGATGGGATCTCAAAGTCTGGCTTCGAGCCCTGGGACTTGCCCATCATTTCGCCATCACCCGCGGGGTCTTCCATAGTTCTGCACCACGATGGCACAATGTGTGGAAGGGGCTCTTTGCTGCGATTTTCAGCCACCGAGCCATTTCGGGTTCTTCGCCGAGGAAGGCCGACGGTGGCAGCGTGCCTCATTTTCTCAAGAGCCTCCCACCGGAACTTCTTCTCGAGTCTGTGATGCTGGATACAAGTCTGCATTTCGTCACAACCAGTGTGTATATCAATGCGGATGGAGCACTTGTGGCGGGCAGCGGCTTCTTTAATGGGCGCAGAGGTGAGTAGAGCTTGCCCGAGATCGTCTGGCGATGAACGGAGCTTGCTCAGAGAATAGAGCTGAATCCCAAGCTTTGGGAGACCCTGGTGTTGGCCGTCGGTGACAACGGTGTACTCCTGGCCAGCATGGTCTTCAAAAAAATAAGTTGACGGATACATTTTGACTGAAGTAGAGTGATAATGTGTTTCTTGCTCAAATTAAAAATAAACAGAAGATGTGACCTGTACTTGACCGCGAGCCAAAGAGGAGAGTGATCTATTCGACAGCCGCATTTGGAAAAAAAAAAAAAAAAAAGAATGAAGCAGAGACCACCGTGGTCTCCACTTAGCGTACCATACATAGTACAGGCCGCAAGGATGATAATGATAAATGTTCAATGCATCATTAGTGCGCCAATGGTACAGAGATTTTCTCATTGATACGTTTCCTGTGCTAAGACAATATAGCTAGTACTTTTCTGGTTTTATGCTAATACTTAGTCCGAAAGTCAATTGGGAGTCTTAGTACTAAAGATTGACTCTACTAGGAGTATTTTACTACTTGGCCTACTATACTAATGCACTGAACATTTGTCATCCCTGTGACCTGTACTAACCGGGGTGGTAAACTAGCGAACGACTACGGCCGTGGGGGAGAATGAACACTGCCGGCATACCCATGCAAATTTAGGTGCATGAGCGGCTGCGTACCGGTATTCTTTTCACACTCGACTAGTAGGGGAGGTATGCGCCACTGTGTCCCACTTTGGCGCTTGGCTTGAGGCTGTACCTACATGTTGGAGACGTGAACAAAAGCAAAATTACTTGTGGTGAGAATATCATACGATAATTCTTTTTCGTGATGAGCTTGTCTTTGCAGAGGGCCGTAGTACTAAACGAGATTTGATATCCGGAACACCAACCCATTCCTATCCTGGCTAACAAGACCCATATTTACACTCCCACCGGACCCTGCCACAGACCAGCCCGTCCTATACTTACTTTGGTCTACTTTAGAGTATTTTACTTGTATTGCAATGCTTTTTCTTGACAAGTGGCCCGGATAAGTCCAATCCGAAAAGAAAATGCTCATGCCACACCTACCAGAAGAAGCTATACCTAAGTACTCATACTATGTACAGTGAAAATTTCCAACCCGTACGACCTGTACTACTCAACAGGGAATATCCCTGCTGCTAGACTGATGGTCACTCTCCGACATTCCATCATGCCACAAGTGGAATCGTGGCTCAGCAGAGACCAGTGCCCTTCGAATTGCAAATTCAATGTCAGCTGCCGGAAGTAACAGCGGTAGAAGGGCGTCAAGGATCTCACCTGCTTGGAAGAATTTATGCTCTACTTGCGTCGGAGACATGTTTGGTTTAACCTGGTTGGCTTTGATAAGTGCGCTCAAGATGGCAAGGCAACTTCCCTTGCTCGACGTTTGTGATTGCGTCTTGTTGGAGGGAAAGGGAATAGTTAAACATATTTGGAGCCTAACAGTTAACTTAAGCGTAGAGGCAACGTGTCCAAGTTGATGAGAGGCCAGAGATAAAAATGGACTGGTCTTCGCTTCGCTAGAGGCCTCATTCAAGGCCTGTAGCTACTGACCTAGAACACCACGAGAAGGTGCCAGCCCTCGTCCTAGGTACCTCCACACAAGGCTATTGGCCAGGGCTTCACAGGCGTACTACCTAGAAGAAATAAAGAAATAGCACACGTACCATTAGGCCAGGATGATGGGGTCGTCGGAGGTTCCCTCCTCCTCGATGGTGATGGGGTCTTGTTGGGGCTCCCCGTCCAGCACGATTGGATCCTCTTCGGAGACCCCCGGAGCCTCCAAGAGGGCAATCGGCTGGCGCTGGGAGCCCTCGGCTGTCGGTTGGGACCGAGGCTGGCTTGCACCAGGGTTGAACAACGAGTCTCTGTTGTTGCACCGAGAAGCGTGGTCCCGCCACTTGCAGTTGCCGCAGCAGCCACCGAAATGGCCCGGGAGGCGAACGCAGTCGGGGAAGGGATTTCCGTACCCATTCGGGTCCGCAAGCTTCTGCTTTGCACAAGCAGAACAAGGGACGGGAGTGGCGAAGCCTCTGCTCTGAATGAGAAAGGCATTCACGTACGAATCCCGCTTGCCCTCTATCTGCTCAAGCATCACACGGTCTCGCAAAAACTTGACCGATTCACCTGGCAGGTCGAGGACAGCACGCTGCAGTGCGTTTTTGGTGTATGGCCGGAGTTGCTGGCGACTGATGTCCACCACCCTGAGGCGGGGTTCGTCTTGCACGCATACGAGACTCGTTGATAACGCCTAGAGAGAGACAAAGAGGTCAGTTTCTGTTCATGCTGAGGCAACACCGGAAGTCTTACTGGGCGGCCCGGCTGGCCCTCGTCCTGGTCACGGCTTTGGCGGCGGGGTGGGTTCCTAAACACCTGTCAGCCCAGGTGCTCTGTGTAGGAGAAAGAATATCTGGCGGTGCACCGCACATGCTCATCGTGACTAGAAAGTTGGAGGTTAGTTTCTTGGCAGCAGCCTCGCTCTTGGTTTCGCACATACCGACGTTGGTGGTGGTGATGATGCTGAGGAGAAACGGCATTTTTCGAACCCAGGCGGAGAAATTCTTATTGCTATTCACTTTGCGTTCACTTTGCGCTTGGAAATTTGCAGCTGACAGCTGTTGCCAACTGACGTGTCATGCCTGCGTGTCTGCGCGTATTCCGCTGCAGTTGGATTATTTGAGTTTGATGGCACCAAGTCAGGCGCTATGGAAGCCTAGCTAGATGATTGGAATGGATGCAGCATGTTGGCTGGGTTTCCTCTTGTACTTTGTCAACAGCTACCTGCGTTCCAAACGAGGTCAACGGGTTGCAACAGATGATGTTTTGTTAATGGAGGAACCAAGTCAATTGAATCAACAAAGAAAGATCGAAAACAAGGCGCATCGAAGAATGACGAAAAGAAAATAGAAAATACAAAGACAAATTGCACGTCCCAGCCTAGATGAAAGCAACCCATTTTCTCTCCACCCCAGCCATCTCCTCTCTGTCTGTTACCCCAAGGTACAAGCAATATTCATTTCCTCCACCGCGCCTTCTGCGACTCCATTGTCAAAATCGATGAGTTGAACGTTCACCTTCGCTTTTTGGGCATCTGCTGAGACACCCAATAATCATTCAGAGTTCTCTTCTTTGGTTCGCTGTTGGTCCCTGCCCTCTGAGATGCTGTTGACACTCGTGACCTCCTGGGAGTAACAGGAAGTGACTCAACAGTCGGTCTGCGGGAAGTCTGTTTTGGCGGCGACGGAGCACTGGCGATGGAGTAAGCAGAATTGTCTGTGTAGAAGAATGAGCCGGCCGCTGAAGAAGCAGTGCTGCCTTTGGAAGAAGATAGTCTGGCCATCAAGGCAGCAGAGGCGGCTTTGGAGAAAGATGGACTGGTCTCTGAGGAAGCAGAAGTAGTTTTGGAAAAGAATGGACTGGACCCGGAAGAAGCAGCAGAAGCGGCTTTGGAGAAAGATGGACTGGTCTCTGAGGAAGCAGAAGTAGTTTTGGAAAAGAATGGGCTGGCCCCGGAAGAAGCAGCAGAAGCAGCTTTGCAGAAAAATGGGCTGGTCTCTGAAGAAGCAGAAGTGGCTTGGGAGAAGAACCGAGTGGAGGAAGCTGCGTTGCCTTTGAAGCATGATGTCTTGTTCACAAAGACAGGTGAGCTGGCCACCGAAATAGGCGGGTTTGCCAGTGAGATGGGTGAGCTGGCCACGGAGATGGGTGAGCTGGCCACGGAGATGGGTGAGCTGGCCACGGAGATGGGTGAGCTGGGATTCGAGGGATGTGGGATATTCCAATGAGCTTGAAACATGCGATCGACATCTCTCTCAATTTCGACAATCAGGGCATCTTCCATGTCTTCCAACCACTTCTTTGAGCTCATCACTCGCTCCATCTTCTCCAAACTCGGCTCAGCCATAAGTTCATCCTGTGCTTGCTGGGGTTTGGCGCCCAAATCAGTCATCTCAAAATCCGATTCGGTGTTCTCTGGGTCGCGAGGAGGCAGCAATCCGTGTTGGGGTAACGGTTGGTCGGCAACCATGAATGCCTTGTCAGATTCTTTCCTGCCAGCCCTCGCAAGCTCCAAGTTCCTCTTTAGTTGATCAGTCGCCTTCTTTGCAAAGAGTATTTTTTTCTTATCACACTCAGAGCGCATGGCAAGAACATTTTCGTCTTGGCAATCCAGCTCCCACGCACAGTGCGGCTTGCCGCAGTTTGGACACTGTTTCTTCTTGGCACTGCACTTGGCCTTCGGGTTTGCTCCATGATCCTTGGAACATCTTCCACAACGAGACGGCATCTCTTCAGGATGATTATTTGTGGAGTGGTCAAATCGAAAGCATTTTTGACACAGCAACACGAACATTCCCCAATGACTTATGCTATTTTTGGTCAGTATTGGAAAATGAATACGACTGGCCAAGGAATTGTTTGCGACTCACCTCACGGGGTATAACGCAGACCCCAAAATTAGGCCGTTCAACTCAAGCTTGGAAACATCTTCCTGGCTCTCCACGGTGAGAAATAGCATCCCTTCTTTCCATTTTGCTGACGTAATTTTAACTCCGTTGCCTCGCGACCACTGGGCCACTTTCGAATTGGGATTTTCGAAACCTGAAGAGTCCTTGGCGATGTTGTACACAACAACGTACTTCTCGCCTGTCTGAAGGACACACTGGAAGCCTAGGGCAGCAGCGGCTTCAGGAATCTTCCTCTTGATGTCAGCCACTGCATTGCGTGTCTTGGGTAAGAGAGAGAGCTGAAACTTTGAAAATTGAACTTCAGCTATTTGGTTCAAAGGGTAACCAAAGCCATGGCACTTTTTGACAAAGTCAGCGGGATCCGTGGAACCAAGCATAGAAATAACAGTGTCGTCTTTAGGTTTGAACTGAACCCAAGATGAAGAATTGGCAGCTGCAGTCGTGGGATCAATGACGAGTTTCTCGAAACAAGAGTTGAGGCTTTGGGTGCTCTCTGTGACCTGGGTCAAACCTGATGCATCCGTACGAGGCGAAGATGTGACTGTAGGAGAAGCAGGAGGAGACCTTTCAGGCAAAATGCCGGTGTGCAGGGCTTGAAAGTCGGCATCGATCGCATCGCGCAGAGCTTGCTTACATCTCCGAGTAAGGCGGTGGTTGTTATCAATCAAGGAAATGGTCTTAGGAAAGCGATGAGCTGTAAGCAACGCCATTTTAGACTCCTAAGGTAAATAGAGAGATGTAAAAATAGGCAATCAAGTGTGATTGTAAAACACTGGCGATAGTAATTCAAGAAGTTGAATTCGTTGTCACTTTGAAGTATCGCATAGGCAAAACAGCTTTGATTGCGATTATTGAGTATGGGAGTATTTTGGTAGATATATCAAACTCTGGGAGCTCAAGATCACCCCCTCGAGGAATACACTAATCCCATATGGGAGAAAATGGATGTTGAACAAAAAGTTTTCATTTTCTGCCTACTAACTAGCCTGTGCATTGTTTTTTCAGCCGAATTTATGATGTCACAATTATCACATGACAAAGTGTGCAGCACGACCCTTGAATAATCGCAACCTATGTACTCGCCTCAATTATTTGCTAGGTCGAATTATCTGATTGGCCAGAAATGCCAGTTGATGGCTGCTGGGATCGAAAAATCGCGGCAAGCCACTCCGCAGTTGTCCAAGGATGAGATTGTAAAAACCTCAAACTTTCTCTTGCACCTAATTCTTATCCAGGTTAGATGAAAAATGGCAAACTAGTGAGTGCATTCTAACTTGTATTGGGAATAGTGACTTGTTCAATTACAGGGATCCCTGAGCAGGGATATTCATCTAGCGGCCCATCCCGCCGGAATATGCTCGATTGATCTAGGCTACGGTAGCTCCACCCTAGCCCACGTGGGGCTGAAGGCATTACTAAGTCTCTTGACTTCTGACCGTAAAAGAAAATGACTCATACTAGTACGATGGCGAAATGCTGTGCAGCTAAGGAGCAAAGACCACACTCACTCACCAGGGGAAGAAGAATGCGACATGCAACTTACCCTGCAGGGTATTTCCACATCCAATTGTTGACCCGGTGGATCTTTTCAGATCAATCATGAAGCACATCAAATAGAATTATGGGATGAATTAACTGGTATGAAAAGATGATGGTTCCCTTCAACGCGGGCTCTGGTTTGTTGCATAGTGTTTGCTATTCTACTGGTGGTGTATCTTATGATGCCATGGAATCTTGGCGGATATCCTTGGCCAAGCGGAAAATTTTATGACTATTATGTAATCTCGCAAAACCCGACCATGAAGGAGCCAAAAATGTCCCCATGAATGTTCAAACAACGCATCAAAGACCGCTATGAGAAGCCATAAGGCGGAGGAAAAAGCAAAGTAGTGCCCCACCCACTCTCCATGGCGGGATTTCGCGAGATTATACGGTGCTCAGAAACCGATCGATGAAAAATAGCCAGATAATCCTCGCCAATGTCAACTGCTCCAAACGTCGTTGTGATTTTTGCGTAGAGGTCAGAGGCTGAAGACCCTCCTTTCCCTGTACCCTTACTACGGGGGATCGATAGTCATTGGAAAAATGCTTCCCACTTGAGAGCTAAAATCAAGATCCATGTTAAAAAATGTGAAGGCGACGGCTCCAGGGACATGAGGGTACATTGACCGCCCGAGCGGCTGACGGGGTTATCGCGACCCCAGGAGTGAGGCTTCTTGTGCTAGGATCCACAACACTACGAATTGGGTGTGATTTCCGGATATTCAGCCCTAGTTCAAAAAGAATACCCCTTGAAATAACTCCTCATAGTAGCGCCAGGTAGCTCAACAAGTCACCCTTTGTCATGCAACCTAGGTGCACACGTATGGGTCTCATAGAAAATGAATTGAGATGGCGTTTGTCACGCGCCTAGCCACATGGCTGGCGCGCCACAACACAATGTCACGGGATCCTTGCGTGAGGGATATAAGGACCTTTCACGGGGGATTGACTGAAGCGGTGTAGGCTTCAGTCTTGTAGCAATACCATTACACAGGACTCAATACACACCACCTCTCACCTAACCTCCGAAAGGTCCGAGCCGTAACAGCGCTCCACAATCTAACCCTTGAATCATTGCGGCAGAGTGGCTTGCCCCTGACCTTTCCAGGAGTGCCTCCGATGTACGGGAGGAACACTCATGTATCTGCTCCACAGAAACTCACATGACTAATAGTAATTTACAACAATTGTGATATCTAACTTGATGAGAACTAATGTGATACCTTGAGGCTCCCTCCACACATCGAAGGGGATACCTACCGTACAGCGCACAGGGATTTCAAATGTTGGTTCGGGACCTGATTTTGCTACTTCGCCACATTTTTTATTGACTGAAAGTTCTTATTGCTCCAATTCATCCTCAACAGCACAAATATATTTATATTCCTCTAGTACCTCTTCCTGTCAAGATAATACATCTTCGCACATGTATTCTGTGGTCCGCCAATCAATTGAGACCTTGTACTTCGTGCCAGCGCTACCGTAAGACCGAACTAAGAAGGGAAGCAAGCTTTGGCCCTTCTCCACATGCTTGGTCCTGGCTTCGGCAGTCAAAGCCCCTTCCCTTCGGCAGTTAAGGCCCCTCCGGCTAGAGAAATCGACATGGTTCTTTTAATGCGGGAAATAACGGATCGAATGTGTCCCTGGTCAACATGCAGGCGCCAAGGGTATTCAATGTTCAGTGCATTAGTACAGTGGGCCAAGCACTACAATGCTCCTGATAGGTTCATTGTCAGTACCAAGGCTCCCAATTAGCCTTTGGACCATTGGCATAAAACTGGAGACGTGCTAGCTACATTCGCTTAGCATGGAAAGCGCACCACTAAAAATGTCTCTGCACTCTGGTCGACTAATGCACTGCATCATTAGACCAAAGCATTAAATGCGCTGAGCATTTATCAACCCGTGGCCTGTAGTACAGGCCACAAGGGTAGTAAATGTTCAGTGCATTAGTACAGTGGGCCAAGCAGTAGAATACTCCTGATAGGTTCAATATTCAGTACTGAGGCTCCCATTTGGTCTCTGGGCTGTTGGCATAAAAACTGGAGTAGTACTAGCTACATTCTCTTAGCACGGAAAACGCACCACTGAGAAAGTCTCTGTACATTGGTGCACTAATGCATTGAACATTTACTACCCTTGTGGCCTGTAACTAGTCCGTAGTCTAGTTTGGGGCTGGATTTTTTTTTCGCTAGCCCCAGTCGAGCCATGGCATAGTCAGGTGTGTAGGCAATTGCGGCTGTCGGGTTTTGTTCATCTCATTAGTGAGAGGTGAAACTCGTTCGTGTTCACAAAGGGCAAATTGCCAATCAGTAACCTGTCTTCGGGGTTTATTAACCATACCACCCCTCTTATGGAATAACATCATTCATCGTTCTGACTATTTTCGATAATACTTTCTTTTTGACTTGCACACATAAGCACCTCTTGTCTATTCTCTCTGCCACCGCATTCGATTACCTATGGTATCAGATCGAGCATGGGAAAGAGGAGCAATGGCAAGCGGCAAAGACGCAAGGAGTCTAAGCTGATGCGTTCTCGACATGGCAGTGCGGCTTCATCGACATCACTGGATGGCTTGCTCGTCGATGACTCGCGCAATTTCAACTTGACTGTGGCCCAAGCCAACCTGAAGAACTCCCTGGAACGATTGGAGCGTCTCAGGAGCCACGTTTCGGGTTTGAATCGCCCGTATGACATCATAGCTGTTCAAGATCCCCCCAAGGAGTTTCAGAGAGCCCCATTCCTCAACTACCGGGTTGTCTTTGAAACATGGGCAGGCAACGGAGCAGATGAAGAGGCCCATGATCTGTCTGCGAATCAAACTGCTCCCAATGCCGCAGCTGACGCTGAGCTTGCTCGCATATGTCGTGTGGGGTACTGGGTGAACCCGAGCATTGCTTTGTCAACTTGGAGGGCCAAATTCCACACAGGACCCAACTATGGACTAGCGGCGACGATCGATTTGGACACGACCGCTGGGACCATATCTATCCACAGCGTGTACAATCGAAACTGTCTGGTAGATATAGAGAGGCTGTTGGCCGACACTGCTGGTGATGCCGACCTTCTGGTGGGAGATTTCAATCTTCATCACCCTCACTGGGGTGGCGAGCGAGTGGCCAACAGGGCCCCGAAAAGACTGGTGAGAGAGCTGTACGAAGGCATCATGGCTACTGATATGGAATTGCTCCTCCGCCCCGGCACTATTACATGCTCGTCGACGAACGAGGACAGTAGCCAACGTCTTTCCACAATTGACCTGCCATTCCTCAGCCGGCGCCTAATTGATCGAAAGGTATCTTGCGGGGTTGTTCATGTCGCGGGCTTCGAAACGGACCATCGCGTCATTGTCACTGAGTTGAACATGGCTCCAACCCGATCGACTGAAGTCTACTACAACTGGAGACTTGCTAGGCGCAAAAAGTTCACGGATTACGTTAGAGCTGCTTTGAAAGAGCTCGGCTGTCCACCCCTTGACACGGAGGAGGATGTTGTCAAATACTTTCAGCAGATTCAAGCCATTTTGTGGGAAGCCACCCAGAAGTTCGTGCCCACTTTTCTTCGTCACAGGGTACGACGGCGCAAGCGCAAACGGAGGCGGCGAGGAGGTGGGGGCGGTGCGAGCCATTCGTCTGGGAATTCTTCTTCTGGGAACCGCCCGGCTTGGAACAGCCCGTCTGGGACCGCTGTCTTTGGTTTAGCTCGTCAATGTGAATCAGCTTCCAAAGTTCACCAATTGGCCCACATGCCCGATCTCAAAGGCAAGGAGAAGATATGCAAGACGGGAGAGGACAAGATCGACTGCTTGGTGAGTCTGTGGTGGAAACACATCAGCCATGGTCTGCGCGCCCCCTCGTTGCAATGTCCCCTGCCCGACCCTAATCGATTCCAATATGATGTTGAGGACGCATGGGAAGCCGGTGAAGTATTGCGCATCATCAAAGGCCTGAAGACGGGAAAATCAGCCGGGCCGGACCGTGTTGCCAACGAGGCCATAAAAATGGTTGCTGAAGATATTTGCCCCTATCTTGAGCATGGGTTGAATATTTGCTTCAAGCTTCGCGTGCACCCGAGCATTTTCAAATACACCACAACAGTGGCAGTGCGCAAGGCGGGAAAAGACGACTACACCAACTCCGAGCACTGGCGACCAATCACTTTGGCCCCGACCATGGGAAAGATACTGGACAGAGCCATTGCAGATCGCTACACCACCTTGGTCATCAAGTACAATCTCCTTCCGTGCATCCAGTTCGGGACCCGGGGAAAGTGCACAACCAGAGCCATCAACTTCATGCTCGATCCCATCATCCAGGCCTTGTGCCTCAAGGACCGCAGGCGCGTAACCACCTTCGTCATGGACATGCTCCGCGCTTACGACGGCGTCGATCGGCCCGCGCTTCTCTCCTACCTCATGACTAAGGGGATTCCGGATTGGATGATTGAAATCACGTGCTCTTTCCTTTCCGATCGCCAGACTGTCGTCGAGATTCCCGGCCACAAATCAGCTCCGTTCTGGGTCAACATTGGCATCCCACAGGGCAGTCCGCTCTCTCCCATTTTGTTCCTGTTCTTTGCCGCACCCATCCTCGAGATGTTTGTCGAGGCCGGCTACCTTTCCCATTTGACTGCCATTGCCTACGTCGATGACATCTGCTTGGTGGCCATCTCGCACAGCTACCGCAAGAACTGCGACATCTTGGCCAAGTTTCATGACAAGCTCATGTCTTGGGCTGGCCCCAACGGAGTCGGCTTCACGCTCTCAAAGTATAAGATCATGCATATCCGCCCCCCGGGAAACAGAGAGAAGCCATGCCTGTTGATCCCTGACATTCCAGGCCTTGCCGAAGCCGGCGTCGAACCAAGACCTTGGCTTCGTATCTTGGGCGTCATCATCGATGAACAGCTCAGCTGGGGGGAACATATCCGTGATATCCAAATCAAGGTGAGAGCTAAAATCAAGTATCTCAAACGAATCTCGGGGGCTGTTCACGGCATTTCTGTCGAGGGTCTGAGACAGCTCTACGTCAGCAAGATACGACCCATCATCTCGTATGCGTGTGGAGCCTGGTACTTTGTTCGGAAAAGCCGGCCTGGTCTCTCCTGGGGGCTCACAAAGACCCAAGCTAGGATCCTCCATTCTCTGCAGTACGAGTGTCTGATCCAGTTCTCGGGAGCCATGCGGAAGTCGCCCCAGATCGTTCTCGAGAAGGAGCTGAACATCGACAGCATTGACGTCTTTCTGAACCGACTGTCCATGACTCTCAGAGCACAGACGCACGGGACCGAAAACTGGGTCATTGTGAACCAGATCAAGAACAGGATGGTTGGAATTCGGAGGGTAAGGCGCCAGCATCCTTACAGGATACTGGACGCCGAGGCCAAGGAGCTGCAGAACGAGGCCCGCAAGGCACTTGGAGAGACGCGCGATGAGCAAAACGGCTACATCACCATCTCCAAACCACTCAAGAAGAAGATAAGAGATTTAGCTTCCGAGTACGCCACAAAGCGGAGCGCCTTGATTTGGGAACAATACAGAACCAAACGGTTGCAGCGGCCAAACCCTTCACCTGCCCTGACAGAATCCTGGGGACCCAAAACTTTCAAGTTTTACAGAGGACTATCCCGTGCGCAGAGCACAATGCTGCTTCGATGCCGAACCAACATTATCGGGCTTGATGCCTATCTGTTTGCCATCAAGACACCAAACAAGAAGGTACGTCTCCCGTCCCACCATTTGATTCTGGAATCCTACCTGACCCTGACATTGCCGGCAGCTTGATTCGAACCGCTGCAGCTGCGGAGAAGGCGCGCACACTGTCAAACATTTGTTCTTTTGCTGCCCCAAGTTGCAGCAGGAACGAGATAGGCTGGAGAATGCCGTCCACCACCTCAGCCTTTACAAACTGCTGACCACGGACGCCCCAGTTGCTGCCGACTGGGCTATTTCCTTTTTTGGTCTTGAGACTTTTGAACCCATCAAGAAGCTGTCGCGATTTTACGTCCCGGAGGAACAGGTGTCGACCCCCTTAGGTGGGGGTCACACTTGTCTTTCAGTGGCTTCACATTGAGGGTCAGTGTTTTCCACCTCTCCGGCATGAACATGAGCCAACTAACTGGTGTGGTGACCCAGGATGAGTTGGATGATAACAATAGCCCGATTGAATTTCTTCACCTTTGAATACCTAATAATAATAGCCAATCCAACCCAAGCCGACCCAGCCAATCCAACCCAACTGTTTTGGTAAGTTTGCACACCCGTGATTTGCATCAATATGTATGCCATATGCTGAAATTTGCAAGCTGCAGCCCTTTTTATGGCTCTTTTTGGCGTTTGTGCGGCTCCTGATTCTAGACTTGTAGCCTATTTGCTAACATGGCAGTGTTTGAGCGACAAATAGTTTCTTAGGAGAACATACGAGAGGTCTCCAGGGCTCCGAGCAGCTCCTGGAACCACGGTTTATATCGGTCGTAAGTAATTTCAGGTACCTGGGAGAACGGCACTAAATGAATATAATAGAAACATTATGCGAGCGATAAACCGGTCTTGCTCAAAGTCCAATTGTTCTCCATTCTCATATGTTGATATGAGATCTTTAACCCGTTCTCTTTGTTGTACGACGAACATCCAAAGAGCTAATCTTGGATTGGTATCCAAGATTAGATCACAACCAAAGTCAATAAGCTTTAGTCGTACAATGATTGGGAGAGGCCTTTCAATAGATAAAAAGCCAGGGAGATCAAATAGTTGTTCTCTTCTTAACCATCGTACGTAGGCATTTGGCCGGATAGTATTTTGGGCATCTCGTACCCCAGTAAGTATTTTTCTAGCATTCTTACTCTAAGATTTTGGAATTAATATCACCAGTGGATATACTCATCAGCAAGATCGAGATCCAGGTCGCTGTTGACCGAGTGCAGCACGCAGCGGATGATCTGCAAAGGCATATCGTACGAGGGTGGTTTTTTTCTTCCTTTTTGGGGTGGGCAAGGTGGGTTGAACAAGGCTAAGTGGACAGGGTAAGTGTATGTATGGATGCATCGATGCAAAGATGAAAGCTAATCTACTCATAGGAGGGGGGGGGAGGCTCTTTTA
>NAJI01000108.1:0-11539 GCA_002179835.1 Calonectria leucothoes | reverse complement strand
GCTGGATGCACATATAAATAAATCGTGATACCCGCGAACTGCATGCGCTCTGTCTTTTGTCGCCAAGTGCATACCGGTATACCAGCAGTAAATGTGGGTGTCGATGATTGGTGTGATGTGGCGGGGAGCAAGGTTTCGAATGGCTAAAACCAAAGTTGCCATCTCCGTTGCTGCCTGTCCCGTGCCACACAATTTGCTTGTTTAAAAAGGCGGCGTGTGCCCCGCCCCCATCTTCTTTTTTTTCCCCTCATCTTTATTCATTGCGACACCACGCTCAGCCCGCGCAACAAGATCAAAAGCCCATCAATACAAACAATCAATCTACGTCTGCACGCAATTGACAGTCTTGCGTCATGTCGCCACCACCATATTCCCTACTACACATGCCACCAGAAGTACGCTGTCTCATATATCAACAGTACTTTGTCGTCCCGGGCGGCTACGTTCACGACTTTGAATCCGAATGTCTCAGAGGCGCCAACGGCGAATCTATCCACCTGGAGCTTTTGCTCACCTGCAAATTGATTGCTCAAGAAGCTCGCGGTATTGCTTTCCAGGTCAACGCTATAACCTTCTCAACCGTCCATTTTGATTATGCCAATATTGCTGCGATGCGATTTTCAGCACTTATCGAGAATTTGTTCGATGCAGAAAGGTTCAATTTCGAAAGATCAATACCTCTCCTCGATGCTGATATGTGCGCTGATATCAGTCAGAAATTTCCTGCCTTTGGACCAATTTTGGATTCTATTTTTGCAGGAGGCCCACCCGAGAGAGGGGGATTCAGGCAAGATCCTGTTCCTTGCTGTGCTACTCGCGAAGCAATTACATATGGCATACAACTTCTCACCAAGTCCTATGGCACCGACCTTGCGGATTGGATCTTTGACTTGTCCAATGGCCATGGGCCTAATGAGGACCCTCTTGACTTATCCCGCCTTTGCCATGAGCCCTGGGCTATACCATCTTGGAAACACTTGACTGAGATGGGAAATATTCTTCCAAAACGAGATGATCGATGTCACTTCCGACTCAAAAAGCGCCTCGATAACCAAAAATATCGTTTCTCAGCTGCTGCCGCTGCTATCTTCTTTCTAGGTTCCATCTCATCAAATATTCGCCAGCAGATCCGAAATATCATTTTGAATGAGAATTATCCATCCGTCCCTTACCCAGAATGCCATGGCAGAGGCCTGATTCCATTCTGCCAAGAAAACCCGTTCCTTCGTATCGAGCGACGCGT
Source organism: Calonectria leucothoes (assembly GCA_002179835.1). Lineage (NCBI taxonomy): Eukaryota > Fungi > Ascomycota > Sordariomycetes > Hypocreales > Nectriaceae > Calonectria > Calonectria leucothoes. The sequence goes on along the minus strand of NAJI01000108.1, from coordinate 10,296 downwards.
GAATCTCTGGACGAACCTATTTCAGTTGGGAATCCAAAAGCATTTCGAAGAAACCACAAAGCTTCCTCCGTATTATGAGCAAGGGCTAGGAAGAAATGATGTATTGTATACTTTGACCCAATGGCTTACTGAAGCCTTGACGCTTGTTCCAGCTGGAATGCCCCCCGAATCCTTTGTCTTGCTCCTGGATGGCAATCCAGCACCTGATTGTTCTTCAGCATTATTCCGAGATTTCATTCATCGGGATACTGCCTACTCACACATCATGAAAAATGATAAATTTCTGAGCTACAGCGGGGCCATTCCACTTAGGCCAACATACATTATCAGTAGCGACCGTTGGAAGGGAGATCATTTGATGACAAGGGCCTATCAAGACTTTTCTGATCTCCGACACGGCCTCAAAAATCTCATCGGCAGCAATTCTGCGCTCGGCTGTAATTTTGACACTGGAGCAATGCCAGACCTTGGGCCAATTTCAGAGGAAACAGCAGGTTGGACTGTGGAAGATTGGCACGCCAATTGGTGGTCACTCAGGCAGCTTCAATATGAGCTTGGTGCCCCGCTTCCAAGATGGCCAGATCTTATCGCTGAGAACTTCTACACTGAGGAGGAAATGGATGCGATGGTTTCTTACGGCAAAAGAATTGGCATCATTTAACAATTCGGGATTAACCCCCGTGAAAAAAGATGAAGAAAAAAACAGGTAGTGTATTGAGAAAGTATCAGAATTAGAGAATCTCGAGATAAATTGAATGCCGTCAACTTTCATCTACGTAGGCAAAAGCAATTTTAACGAAGCTAAAGCCACTAAGCATAACACCGTGATCGTACAAGATACAAAATGCGTTGACCGTGCCATGCTGTGAGAAGTGATATTTCGTACAGCAGATTTGGTGACCTATAAATTACAATGACGGCATTTGCTCCCTGCGATGCATTCTTCGGAGTCGTGGCATTGGGGTAACTGCCGTTTTGGATGAGGCACAAAATGTGAAGAAGGTGAATAGCCGCGGAACGACTTGGCCAAAGACAAGGACTTTTTGTTTGGAAAAATAAAAAGCATCCTCCTAAGTATAGAGAAACTTGGCGCTGTGCTCGCCCATCTCTTCAATCTCGTCCTGCATCATGCCGCGAACCTTGTCCTCATCTTTACCTGAAATCTTTTGGGGATTCCGGCGGCGGAACCAAGCCCAGAAGGACATGTAGATGAAGGAAGCAACGGTTTGCACATTTGATACATAGCCCTGGTGGCGGTTTTTTACAAAAGGTGCCGGGATGCCGGCCGAGTTCCCAATGGTGAGCTGTAGGCCCGTCGCCACGGTGCGCTTGCCGTCGCGTGGGTTGTTGCTGGGGAGCCAGGCGAGCGGGATGCCGGCGACGAGCGCGTAGCAGGAGATGGTGAGAGCCTGGAGCTGGGCCGTGCTCCTGTCACCGAGCCCGCGGATCATGGTGGGCAGGAAAGTCGACTTGACAATGTTGACAGTGACAATCACGCCACGGGTGAATCGGATTTGCGGAACTTGATAGCATCGAACAAGGTTCAAAAGCAAGGTGTGCACGACTGGCCCCACGTGATAAGCCTATTATTAGGTAAAGAGCCTGTCGCTTTCGGCTCGTGTTTTGTTGTGGGTACTGAGAAATTGGCCGTTGTTGGAGGCCAATCAACAACATGCACTTGGGTTTATTTGTACAGATTTGGGGTGATGTTATGTCACTTTTGGCTTTGTAATACCCGCCCAGCAGTACGAATAGAAGCTTATATTCAAGCTCATTTGTTGTCGACAAAGGATAGAGCCGCTCATCCTCCTGCGCATCAATATGAAACTGCTCGCAACAGGCGAATTCCCCTTTTCTTACTGCCTGGACAATTCACAGTTGACCAACATACCGACCCCATGACAAGTTCCTTGTGTTGCAACCCACCGTTACCTGAGTAGCCAGGCACAAGACCCAAGACTTCGATCGGCAGCTCTTTCGATTTCCGCGCCGGGGCATCCGCCCGTGCCAAGCGCGAACCCCTGCTCCAGCACGCACCTTTGACCGTGAAAGGCCCATGCAAAAGCTCGTATTCCACTGCAAAGTAACGGCAACTCCATGTCGTATCGGCACCTACAGGGGGCGGACCTGCCTTGATCGGCATCATAGCGTCGTCTGTAGAAGATATAATGATGCCATGCACCCTCTTTTTGAGCCTTGCCGGATCGACCGCAAGCCTCAGCGTTGGTGGCACAGTGAACCATGCGGTTTTTGCACACCATCTCAACCCTGCTGGGCACCCAGGCCGTTTCAGCAGCAGCCCTCAGCCGCCGGGCTGCAGAGACGACAGGATCCGGCGTTGTGATTGGCAACTACATTGTCGAGTTGGACGAAAGCGAATCAGCGTCGGGCTTCTACGCAGCGCTCGAGGCCAAGGGCGTGCAAATCGAAGTGCGCACCGAGTTCAAGTCGCGCATCTTCAACGGCGCATCCTTCCAGGTCCGCAATGTCACGGGCCACGACGGAACCGAGTTCCTGCGCGAGCTCGAGGCCGTGCCGCAAGTCAAGACGGTCTGGCCCGTCCGCGCCATCGGCCTCAGCACGCCCGAGTACAGCTCAGCGCCGAGCGACAGCACGGCAAGCAGCGCACGCCTCGGACGACGCCAGGTCGCGCCTCGCGATGCGGCCGCCAACGAGACGGACGGCGCCTTTTCGACCCACGTCATGACGCAAGTCGACAGGCTTCGCGCAGAGGGCGTCACCGGCAAGGGAATCCGCGTCGCCATTGTCGACAGCGGCGTCGACTACACCCACCCGGCCCTCGGCGGCTGCTTCGGACCCGGGTGCCTGGTCGAGGCCGGCTGGGACTTTACCGGCGACGACTTTCTGCCCGGCACAAACGAGGCCAAGCCCGATGCCGACCCCATGGACGACTGCCAGGGCCACGGCACCCACGTCGCCGGAACCGTGGCTGCCCAGCGCGAGGGCAACAGGTACGGCTTCACCGGCGCCGCCCCCGGCGTCAAGATTGCCGCCTACCGTGCCTGGGGGTGCCGCGCCACGAGTACCAATGAAATCCTCCTCGCTGCTTTTCTCAGGGCCTTTGAGGAGGGCGCCGATATCATCTCTTGCTCTGATGGCGAGTACGCATCGCCCTAATGTGTTTCATTGTTCTTGTATTAAAAAGAAGGGAAAAGGGCTAACTGGTACATTGTAGTCCTTCCGGTTGGTCAGCCGATGCCTGGAGCCTTGTCGCTTCGCGAATTGTCGATGCCGGCGTGCCAGTCATCATTTCTGCCGGCAACGACGGCGGTATGGGTCTGTTTTATGCCTCCACTCCTGCTGGCGGCCGAGGCGTCACGGGTGCGGGCGCCGTGACAAACACAAAGTTCCCGACGCTGCTCTCCGCCGCCACTTACACGGCCGCAAACGACACCCAAGAGTTTGGCTTCCTGCGCGGTCTCCCCGAAATCTCCCAGAACGTGACTCTTTCCGTCTGGTCTGCCGTCGATGCCAACAGCGCCTGCTCTGCGCTGCCTGATGACACGCCCGACCTGAGCAATAGCCTTGTCCTCCTTGAGAGTCTCGATGCTCGCGCAACTGGGTGTTATCCCCAGGACCAAGGTGCCAATGTCGTTGCCAAGGGCGGCAAGTTCCTCATGTATTATGCCAAGGACAACTTGTAAGCCTTCCAACTGTCGAAAATGTACGGCAGCAGTACGTCGTGACTAACAAAATACAGGACAATGCGTGATGAGATCTACAACTACGCCCAAGGACTCGAGGGTGTGGGATCCGTCCCTCCTCACATTGCGAACCGATGGATCTCTTTCCTCTCAAAGAGCCAAGACGTCTCCGTCTCTTTGCCCGGGGTCAACTCCAGCACCGTGCGCCTTGAGGAGCTTGAAAACACCATCAGCGGCGGCTATGCAGCTGACCTGACCAGCTGGGGCCCAACCTGGGAGCTCAACACGAGCACCAGCGTCTCCGCTCCCGGCGCCAACATTCTTAGCACATTCCCCGTGGCCCTGGGTGGATACCGTGTCATGAGTGGAACTAGCATGTGTATGTCTTTTCCGTGCGGTATTGATTCGTGAAATGATGACTGACGCCTCATTTCTAGCCGCACCACTCATCGCAGGCATCTACGCGCTGCTTGGCGAGGCTCGAGGAACCCTGGACCCCAAGTCGCTGCGCAAGCTCATCATGACGACGGCAAAGCCGCTTGAATGGTTTGACGGAAAGACTGTTGATTCCAACTTCCTCGCTCCAGTGCCGCAGCAGGGCGCGGGCATCATCCAAGCCCACGCAGCCGCGCACGCCGCCACCGAGCTGAGCGTCGACAGCATCGCCTTCAACGACACTGATCACTTTGCCGGCAAGCAGACCTTTTCCGTCAAGAACAATGGCTCTTCCGATGTCGTCTTCGAAATCTCTACCCGCAACGCCCCGACCATGTACACCATGTCGGACAACACCTCTCCCCTGTACGCGGCATCTTGGCCCAACCCGAAGGTTGATGAATGGGCAGAGATTAGCTTCAGCTCCAGGTATGTAAAAATTCCGATAGTGCTAAAAAAGAGACAAGAAGAAAAACCAAGACTAAGACGAAATTGCAGCAAAATCAGCGTGCCTGCCGGTGGCTCGGTGGATGTCACCGTCACCTGCACGCCGCCAGCAAACCTCAACGCAACCCGTTTGCCCGTGTACAGCGGCTACATTTTCCTCAAGAGCACCGACGAGTCGCACGTGATTCCGTACCTGGGTGTTGCTGGAAACATGTACTCGACGCCCGTCCTGGACAGATCCAACGTCTACCTGGCCGAGTACAACGCCGAGGTGACTGCCAACAGAACATATACCATCGCGCGGCCTGATCCCGCCAACCCGCCGCGAACCGACCGCGGCGACGAGAGCAAGACGCCAAATGTCTTGATCAGGCCCACCGTCGGAACCTCGTCCCTGCGCGTCGAGGTCCTCAGCGGCGGCGCACTGGGAAAGTCCCTCGGAGCCTTGGCTGGATGGCCGCTCCCGCATGTGTCCCGTGTGGCCCAGCGAGGCTTTTTCAACGGGCTGCTCGCCGACGGAACCGTCATGGAGGAGGGAGTGTATGCCCTACAGGTTAGCGCCCTCAGGATCTTTGGTAACCAGAGTGTGGAAGCCGACTGGGACATTTTCACCACTGTTTCCTTCAACTTGAAGTATTCTGCGTAGTGGAAGAGTTGGGAGCGAATTGAAAAAGTCTTCATCTCGTGCGGTAATTATGGGTGGGATCATTGGGTGTAGCGTGTAATCATGACTTGGGTGGTTTGGTTTAATAATCTCAATTTCAAAGTTGCCACAAACTAGTTGCGTACGAGTGATCGTAATTGTTGCCTAACCCATTTGGACTTTTCAATGATGCAAGAACGCAGTAAATACATTTCGGATAATCACTAGCTTAAACATCCACACCCTGGTTCCATTGAGTCGCTATAAAACAGGAATTGATATCACAAGCTATAAGGGTCGGTGCAGGTTCGGAAGCTCTTGTTGATTCGACCGAAGGAAGGTCTGTCTAGGTCTCTTATAGTTGCTGTTTGTTAGCTGCTGCAGGCCGCGTTCATCGTGGCCCCGCCGGTTCTCATCGGATGCACAATGGGCCTGCTGCCGGCGGCACCGGGGGCTGGATGGTCTAGACCGGCGGCTGCCCTGATCAATGGCGCTTTGAGGCCGGCTGCGGGACTGACCATCTTGCTCTTCCGATTGTTGTGATGCCGCCCGAGGCGGTCATCAGCTATTGGTGATCCTTGCGGCGAGGCTTGGTTAGTTCCTCGCGGCCCGCCCTAGCTGCAGGACCTAGATGCCGGTCCCGGCAACTGGTGTTGGGGGCTGTAATAGCTAGGTTGGCAGAATACCGTATTTAATGGTATTTATATGCGAAATCGGGCGTGTGGTTGATTTTGAGCTGTTGTGTTGATCGTAGGAATACCGTTGTGTTCAGGCTCGGCAGCTGTGACTATCTGGGAGTGTGACAATTGACCACCCACTACCGCTTATGCCGCCATGGGTTTCAAATACCTGGCATCGCTCTCCCCCCATGGATGATCAATATTGATTGATTGGATCAAATCCAAGTACTCTTTGCCCCTTGGTTTGATGCAGTAAGGAAACGCCTCCGGGTGGTTAATTAAGCCTTCGACACCCACCACAGCTGGCTCAATTTCCTTGTTGGTTTCCGCGTCGACGGCCTTGGCAATGTTGAATACCGCCAAGATGCGCGAGATTGAAATGAAAAGCGTGTCATCGGCCAGGAACCTGCCGGGGCAGATTCTTCGACCGTAGCCAAACGCCTCGCTCGCCGGATCGGGCTCGTTTCTGGGTTCCAGGAATCTCTCGGGCTCAAACGCGTCTGGGCTGGCGTATCTCTCGGGGTCGTGAAGAAACCACCAGATGCATGAGAGCAGATAGGATCCCTTTGGGATACGGAAGCCGGAAATGAATAGCTCCTCCTGCGCGACGTGGGTTGTGGCGACGGACGCAATCGTAAACCACCGCAGCGACTCTTTTATAAGCGCGTTGACATACGTGAGTCGGTTGCGGTGTTCAAACTGGGGGAGCTTGCCAATGCCCACGACATGGTCAATTTCCTTCTGAGCCTTTTGCTGCACCTCGGGAAACAGCACCATGGCCAGTATGAAGCTGGAGATTGCCGAGGACGTGGTATCGGCGCCGCCTCCGTAGAGAATGGCTGCTGTGCTCTTGATGGCGTCTTCGTCTTCTTCCTTCAGCCTCAGCGTGCTGGTTTCCGCGTCGCGCTCGCCGTACGCCGAGACGAGGGAAGATACATACGACGGCTTGTATTCGCCGGGGCCCTTGGCCATTTGCTCGAGAACAAAGGCGAATGGGACCTGACACACTGATTCTGTCACTCGCTTCCACCGCCGCGCGGTCCTTTTGAACGATGCGCCCGGGAGCCACTCGGGAAGATACTTGAGGGGACGCACAATATCGACAGGCCAGGCTAAGGGCATCATGGCGCGCGAAAAGTTTTCCATCATCTCCTCCATCATGGAGACCAGTGTATCCTGCTGTTTCGAACCCATGTCGTAACCGTACGTCATTTTGAGCATGATGGCCGCCGTCTCACTGCAGAATAGGTAAGCACGCGTGATCTTTGAGCTTGGGTAACCTAGTCCTGCATGTTGAAAAGCTTACGATTTGATGTGTTGAAGTAAGTTGTCAGGGTCGGAGAGGGTCCTGAAGAGGAGCCTCCGCGACTCGACGTCTTGAACGTGATGAAAGCTTGACGCGCTCATTTCCGTGCCAATCTGCTGATGAATCAACTTGCGATGGCGCCGGAAGCCATCGTGGTATTTTTTATTAGAAAGAAACACTTCAAAGCCGCACAGCTCGTCTGCAAAGGGCTGGTACGGGCGCGTCGAGGTTTTTGTCGACCTCTTTACGAGTAGCTCGTGCGCAATGTCGTGGTCTTGAAGAATGACAAGCGTGGTGCCGAAGACGTTGAGCGAGCTGACGGGTCCATATTTATCTTTGAACTTGATCCAGTGTTCGTGTACCGGCCGGCCCTTGGGAGGGAGGTCTAAAATGTTACCCACAATCGGCAGCGGCTTTGGGCCTGGGGGAAGTGGGACGGCGCTCGTGGCTTTGCTGCGAAGGAGACGAATACAGACAGCAATGACGAACAAGATGGCGGCAACTTGGTAGGCTGATAAAAGAGTCATGATTCAAAGCATTTATGGAAACGGTCTACTGACGCATGGTCATCGAGGTCGCACAGAGGGGGAGAGGGAGACTATTTATTCCTGTCGTGTGACAAAGACTTTGCCATACATCAACACTATTTCGTATACGTCTGCATTTTAAGGTACATGGATCTGCATATGAGAAACATTGTGGCGAATCAGCAGCGTCATGCTAGCGGGCTCGTCGTAATAGGTGATTCTGAGACATGTGAGTGGAGGGATTAAACAAGTCCCGTATTGGTAATCGTGTAAAAGGCAGGCGTTGTATGGAGCAGTCATATTCTGGGCTGTATCTATGATATTGGCATCGGGAACATCCGCGAAAGTTGGCTGCATGCATGGGGGGTGATCGGCGTTCGCTTCTGGAACGGCTTGCAGCCGGTGTATCTAGTTCCATGCAGGTCGCCAAGTTATTATTCGTCGCCAAATGTATGCCTAGCTCTGCCGTTCTCCGAAGCCCCCCCCAGCGCGGCGTGATGACGTACATTCTCTACCAGAATGGAATGGTTATGCTGCGCGACGACAAAGAATACGCGGCCTACAGACGGCTCACAAAGCCATCCCGGTCTATCTTGCACAGGTACTCTGGCCCAATGTCCTGAATCCTCGTGACGCCGGCGAGCGCCATGGAGCGCGCGAGCTGCTCCGTCAGCAGGCGAAGGCACAGGTCGACGCCCTCCTGGCCCTTGTACGCCAACCCCCACAGCACCGGGCGGCCGACCCAGCAAAAGTCTGCGCCGAGGGCGAGGGCCTTGAAAATGTCGAGGCCGTGCCTGATGCCGCCGTCAATGTGGATCGGCACCCGGTTCTTGACGGCTGCCGCAATCTCGGGCAGCCCGTCGAGGGTTGCGAGGGCGCCGTCGAGCTGGCGGCCGCCGTGGTTGGAAATGACGATGCCGTCGACGCCGTGGTTCACGGCCAAGAGGGCATCTTCGGCCGTCATGATGCCCTTGACCCACACCTGCATGGGTCCCGCCACGCTTTTCAGCCAGCCGATTGTTTCCTCCCAGCACAGCGTGGGATTCGGCCCGTGCGTGTGGAACGTCACCGGCGGCGAGCCCTGTGCTTCCTCGCTTTCCCGGCCTGCTTCACCAGCAAAGTTGGCCACATGCAGGTGCGGCGGGAGCTTGAACTGGTTTCGAATCTCCAGGTTTCTCCTTCCGAGCACGGGCGTGTCCACCGTCAGCACCAAGGCCTTGTAGCCCGCGGCCTTGACGCGCTGCACCAGCTCCTTGCTGCGGGCTCGGTCTTGGAAGAGGTACAGCTGGAAAACATTGGGGATCTCGCCGCTGGCTCTGCGGACGTCTTCCAGCTTCGTGGTGGAGAAGGAGCTGAGGCCCATGACGATGCCTCTCTCTCGGCACGCCTCAGCCGTCGCGAGCTCGCCGTCGGGGTGCGCTAGCTTCTGCATGGCAGCGGGCGCAACGCCAAACGGGGCCGCGTTCTTGAACCCGAAAATCTCGACCGATGTATCAACATTCGAAACGTCTCGCAGCGCGCGGGGCCGGATTCGGTACTTGTTGTAGGCTGTTGAGTTTTCGAGAAGCGTGGTACCGGAGTCGGCGCCCTCATTGTAGTAATCTCGTGTTTGTTGATCCATGCGACTGCGCGCCAAGACTTCGAGTTCCGCAATCGAGAGGCACTCCAAGTCCTCCTTGGAGGTTATTTGAGATGAACCTGCGGCCATTGTGACCGTGGATACCGGGTGTAGAGCTTCAAACCCGGATTGGAGAAGATCAGGCGGTATGATTGGGGCTGGGGTAAAAGTGGCCGGTATATTGGTATAGATTGATAACTTTGCCAGCTAGAGTTATCAGATCGCGCTAAATCTTATATTGCACTACCATGGTCAGGGGGCGATATCGGGAGCGATGGAATCGGCGATATCGGCTCACAGGGGTCTTAGCCAGGTGGGCCTGTTAAGGGGCTCACCTTGACTCGGTCTTGTTTACACCGAGAGCAAAGGAGCTGATGTCGGCTACGGGTTATTGTTTTGTTTGTCGGTTTTATGAATCGCGTTCACTGAATTGCAGATGCAGGCCTTGAGACAATGCAACATTGAACCGGCGGAGAGCAGGGGAGGTACTTACCCTAGAGTCCACATCAATGGCCCAGGTAATAGCTGATACCGAAATAGCTTTGTTTGTAAAGAAAAGAGCGTTTATATAATTTCCTTTTTTTTCTATAGCTTATGGGAAGTCTACTGTCTGCCATTCTGATTTTACAAGAGACATTGGCCAGGGTGGATTCTGATGGTGGGTTTCAATGCAAACCATTCATTTGAGGAGTCCTCTGCAGCCGCTCGGCCATCGGGGTAATATCCAGACGACCATACAGGCCTCGTGCACTGAGTGGGTCATTGGGGTGTGTAGTGCATGCTATACCTTAGACGCGCCCAAGCATACGCTTATTTCGACTCGATTCATACGGAAGAAGCACCGTTTTTTTTAATACAATAGCGGTTTCATGTTTTGCCTCCAACAAAATCGTCTCATAACCTGACCCCGTTACTGTCAAAAAGGCTGGGCAAAAGTCTCATTGTTTTACACTTTTATTGTTTTTGGCTTTGCGC
>NAJI01000107.1:0-182142 GCA_002179835.1 Calonectria leucothoes | reverse complement strand
AATCTAACCCCTGTTGCACTAGTGCATTATAACCCTTTTCCCTTTGAAACCAATATCAATGTGACCCAAAAAAAAAATGTAGTTCCCTCTAAGCATCATGACTTGTGGATGCGTCAGTCTCCATACCCGTGTGATAGACAGAATGAGCGACCTAATAGTCGCAAGACCAGCCCCCTAGCACTTCTGAAACTCCATGCTGCCGAGTTCGTTTTGTTCTCATGTTGGTCCTGTCTCTCGTTTCCGTGTGCTCTTGTACAAATAATTTCGTGGTTGATAGTAAAAAACAAAGAAGAAAAAAAGGACAAGGAAGAAAAGAAAATGCCATCGTGGCTGAATAAGCGTTGGAGAAACGATTCTTAATTCAACAAAAATGCCATGCAAAAATCGCTAGTCGTCGAGACAAAGTAGTTGGTACATAATAGTAAACAGGAACAATCACTTGAGTCGAAACCCAAGCATACGTCCTAAAACATCAGCCCCGGGGCGCTTCCGCCCGGATCCGTCGCTCTTGGACAACCGATCTGGTCTGTCACGAGTAGGCGAGGAAGGCGCTGTGTTGGTGTTGGTTCGCCATCTCCGGAGGCCGGAATCCTTGGATGAGCGACGACTATCGCTGCTTCCACGTCTATGGAAGCGGAAGAAGGAGAGCGCCCCAGACTCGGATTCGTCTTCGTCATCGCTGTCATCATATTCAAAGACAGAGAGAAGTTGAGGCCCAGGCTCAGACCCACGTGCTGTTCTGAGGCAAGGTGCCGATTTCTTAGGGGGCATGGCGTGGATAGGCTTGGCATCTAGCAGAGGAAGGTGTGTAGCGGATAGGCTAGAAGTTGAGTAGACAGAGGTAGGGCTATCCGGTGGTGTGGGATCACCAGATTCCAGGGGCGGTTCTTGTTGATGCTCTCCTTTTGGGGTGACTGGCCGGGAAAAGCTGAGCTTGTGGGCTTCCGGAGATGTGGCGAATTGAGACACAGCTGGGGAGGTTTGGATTGGTGACTGAGGAAGCTCGATCTCCGTGCATCGGATGATTTCATTGAGAGGTCCGATGAGAATCTCTTCGTGTGGAGGAGGTTCAGTTATAAACTCGACGGGCGGGTGCTCAACGGCCTCCCCGAGGGCTTTCTCGGCAATCTCTACAGGAGTGGCCTCGGCAGCCTTTGCGCGGAGGGTTTCTGCACGTAGAGTCTCAACACTTGCTTGAGCTTGCTTAGCGAGTTCCATCTTGTGCTTGGCAATCTCATCATGAGCCTTTTTGATGACATCTCCATTGGGGCGAGGTGGTCGCTGAGGACGTTGCTTCTCTCGGGAACATTGCCAAGAAGGTGTGAGTGACGTAGTTCTTGGAGGCAATGGAACCAACTTTGGGAAAGGCGAGTAGGTTGCTCCAGGCTTTCGAGATCTAGTTCGAGAGCTGTCGGGGAGTGGCCATGCTGGGATTCGGCGCTCGTCCAGAGCACGCGGCATGCGGTTTTGAGGAGAAGGAATCAGGGCCGGGTACTGCTTGCGTGGTGGTGCCTCGGATTGCTCCTCTCTCTCTTGGGGCTTTCCTTGCTTCCAGAAGGAGTCCCAGAGCTCAGAGGCGTGGGCGTGATACTGGTAGTCGTCATCAACGGAGACCTCAGAGTCGGTACGGTCGTCGATGAGGCCTGGGGCCGAGTCCTCAGAACCAAGAGAGGTCCTATTGCTCAGGGCTTGGGTGCGTCCATTCTGAGAGCGTCTCTCGGGTTGCGGGTATGAGTAGTTTGCGACAGGATAGTATTTGGAAACCAGCTTGAGGTCAGCGAGCTTGCTTGAGCGCTCCATGGTGGGCCGACGGTTGTGCTGTGCGAGATTAGGTTGCAACAAGAATCTGGTCGCTGAAGGGATCGCAGCAGGGAGACGCGAGCATGATATACAAATATTGGGCATACAGAGCGGTTGACCGTGCGTTGAGACAATGGCGTGGGGCAAGCACACCCGTCTGTGGCGTTGATGTGTTCGTGCTGATCAAGAGACGCCCTTGACTGAGAGGGGCATTCCTGCATGGAGGGGCTGCGAGTCCCAACCATCCCTCCTGCCAGCCGTAAAGGCATGTTGTGCTCCTGCCCGGCCTGGTGGTTTGGTATGCTGCAACCACCTGTCCCTGACATGTCCCTTGCGTCATGCCTCTGGGCAAGCAGCAGGAGCGAGCGGGAGCCTGGGAAACCCTGTGTTGGACCTGCATTGACACAGGCAGGTAGATGCAGGTGCAGGTGCAGGTGCAGGTGTAGGTGGGCAAACAAGCAGTAGCATGCTGTCACTTGTCATTGCCACTACCGCCACTGTCTGGCACTGGCCGGCTCGTTTCTTTTTTTCTTGTTGTTTTTTTTTTTTTTGCTCTGCTAATGGCTCTCGGGCTTAATTCCCTTAGTTTCCGTTGTCACTGCCAGTCTCACAAACACAAACGGGCATGCCGAGTAGCACAAAAGAAAAAAAAATGATCAGTCCGCAAAGGGCGCATTGGAGCAAATCGTAGACGCGCAAAGTGCTACGCCGGCTTCAAAAGCAAGCAGTTAGAAGACGGGAGAAACAAGGCGCAGCTCTGCGCAAATCGTGACAGACACAAACAAGAGACAGTGAAGGCGAATTATGACGCGTAAGAGCCTCATCAAGCCCCATGACAAACAACTACCTACAAAAACTTGAGGCATGTTCGACTCGTTTCGAGACGAATTTTTTTCCAGGTAGCCCCCATCTTGCCAAGTGCAGCTCAGCTGGCCAGACTCTTTAGCGTCTCCGTGTTCCTTCGGTCACAGCTGTGAGGCTTCCACATCGCGCACCAGAACGGCCTCCAGAACGGCCCCCCAATCGATCGGATCCATAGTACTTGGTCGAGACATGCAGGATTGATGGGGCACAGGCCACTGGGGAATGCAGCTAGGGGGGGCAGCGATCAGCGGGAGGCTGGATACAAACTCTCTCGATGGGGCACAGGACGTGCTCCAGGCTGGGCAGAAGGATCCGTGGTGTGTCCGAGACCGTTGACTTGGGAGAATCTGTGGCCTCAGAGTTTGATGCGGGCTGGTGGTTCATTATGACGCATGCCGCCTACCAGAAGGTGACGGTGGTGCGCACCACGGGTGAAAACCGCAACGGGATGCCGTTTATGCTCTTGCACCTACCTGTCAGGTGCAGCTTGCAGTTGCTTCAGTTCAGCTGCGAAGCTGGGTTGGAAGCTCTAGCTAGCGTCTAGAACGGCCCAAAACTATGCCAGTTAGCCTGGCTGCGGCGCGCAACGGCTCCTTCGTCCTTGCTTGCCGGCCAGGCAAAATGGAAGACCTGCGTGGTGCCAGGTGGGGTTGTGAGACGTTGTCTCTAATGCTCGAGGGAAGCAGTATTGTCCCGAGCAACGCCCAAAGGGAGAAAATAGTGTCCTTTATAGCGCCTTATCAAAATCTCCACAGGCCGAGATCTCGATCGCATAGATGAATCGAGATATATGCGGAGATGGGCCTGGTCCGGTCAACGATTCCTTGACCAAAGGGATGAGAGAGGCCAGCGCCGTCAGGGCGAATTCAGCATGCCAGGATATTATTCCGTCCATGTCAGTGCAGCACCAGCTTACATCAGTGGCTGATATTTTCTTCTCTCGGAGAATGGGGGATCTGGTCTGACAAACCGTGGGGACAAGCCAAGAGGCAGCTTTGCAACTCCAGGGTCCCGGAAGCTTCGCGGTTGCTGTCCTGTCAATTGACAAGTGAGTTCTGACAGGAGCCACATCTGCGCACCTGATTCCTCGAGCAGCCAGGCTTGGCATCCACTAGCCCCAGCGCCATGCAGCCCAATTGGCCCCTGCATGCAACGTCCTGTAAATCTTCCATCCCGTCGTATATCACATTGTTGCTATTCTCCGATCCAACCAAGCTCGCCCTCTATCCTTTCCCCTCTCTCTTCTCTTTTCTTTTTATCTTTTAGCTTTGTTTTTTGGGTGCTGAATCTGTCTGTAGGCTTTGGTGTCAGTTTCCTCCCATTCCGTCCCTTGGCAGCCTCCCCGCACTCAGTGATTGTTTCACCTCGGAGAGAAACAAGCGGCTCCAAGCTGAAGGATAGCTTTCTCCCCTTTCCCCTGGGCATATTTCCATTGCCTGCCTGCTTGTGCGCATGGCCCGACCTGCTCAAGCATGGCAAACAACTCCGGGCTGTTGATACCAAGACATGGATCGCCCATCATTGGGCTACGGCCCTTGCAGCCTCGTCATGTTACGGGCTGCATGTCTTGTCGATCACTCATCCCCTGAGAAGTTTTGGGAACTCCAGCATGAAAAAATGCCATAGTGTACCCGTGGGGATTTTTACAGCCTTCTTCTAACACAATCGGCGATGATATGTGCTCAGATTTGGGCAAATTTTCAGAGGTGACACAGATGATTCTCCCACCCTGCAATGAGAAAACTCGAGGTGGTGCTTTCATATCTCACCAAACACTCGTGTGTTGGATAAGTTTGTCTGGCCGCGTGTGGGTGCGTCCCTGAATATCAAGAAGCAAAGAAAGGGTCCGAACCACAGATACCCCTGAGCCCTGGGTGCAGCTGGACCCTTAAACCAAGGGACCTTGTCCGATCCGATTTGGCTTTTCGGTAGCTGTTGCTGTTGCTGTTGTTCTCGGACTGTGAGAGATGACCTTCGCCATCATCCTGACTAGGTCAGCCAGGAAGATGTTTGAATCAACTCACTACTGCAGTCATTGGAACGCGCAGTGTCATCTTACCTTTTTCTGTTGGCGGAATCAGCCCCTCGGCTGCCATGACTTAAATTTGCACAGAAACATCAATCGGGCCAGCCCCTAGCTTTGCCGGCCATGATTAAATCCCGTGCTGCTGCGTACTGTCCGGGTCCGCCCACGTTGACCCAGACATTTCAGCAGGCGGGTTTGCGGTTCATGTGGGCTTGCCAAGGGATCAACAGGAAACGAACCACTGGAGCGTCCGGATGCTTAGCCGCTGCTCCGAGAGAGGGGCCATGGCAAGTATTGATCAGCTGCGACAGGTACGGGGCTCGCATGGCCGAAAAGTAGGGAGAGTATGGGACGAGCTTCCCTTGAATCGAACCGATACCTACCCTATACCATTATTTTATTCGGTTTACAGAAACTGGCTAGTCCATCGTAATGTTTTTTGCATTGTTTTCCCACCCTTGAGTATTGACAATCCGTTGGCTCTGTTATAGTATCCCGCTGTGCAATACGTAAAATTAAAAAAAAAAAATTAAAAAGTTGTTCCAGCTCGCATTTGGTTGCTCCAAACGGGATGGGTAAACAGGTGTGGTTATTCACCGGCACACAATCTGAGTACCACGAACGAGTTTAGTCATCTACTAGCAAGGTCCAAAGTGGAAACATGGCCCAACAGCCGGAATTGAGTGATAATGGCGTAAGAATGATTTCTCTGGGCTTCCTGGTCATGTACATAGACATGCCGATCCCCACGCGTGTCTGTCAATTTTTTTTTTTTTTTTTTAGATCGCCTTGCATGGCTTTACAACAGTTGAGCCGTGACACGTTGTTCTCTCACTTGAATTCCTTTGCGGCTGAAAGAAGAAAAGAGCAAATTCATCACACTTTTTTTTTTTTTCATTTTTTTGTTGTTTAGAAATGAGGTCTGGTTCTCGCCGAGACGGGATCTTCGTTATCCCCGTCACATGTTCCCCATATTCACGGAAATCCGCAAATTAGACGATCGAATGAGGCAGCTCCTTTTTGGCCCAATCTGTCGACCACTTTTAGAAGTAAAAAACACATGGGCAGGACAGAGCAGGGCAGGGGCGATGAGCAACGGCGCCATGATCCATGATGGCGACCCTGGATTAGTGCCGGGCGTCCACCTGGGACGATCTCACGGGATATGCGAGATACACGCGGTAGGGGGGGCTAACTAGGGGGGCAGTCCCTATTGGGGACGAGCGCCCAAAAACGTCGCGGCATTCACTGAGGTAAAGTGCTGTGGGGGCCGGCCCTCGAAGGGGTGGTGAGGCCCTGATACCTTTCTGGCCGCAGTGGGCAGACGGTTGGTTGGGCCTGGAGGGGAGGGAAGTTGCGGATGGACCGGGGGATAGAAGGGCGGGGCCGAGCCGTGGCTCCCGCCTCTCAGTGCTGCTTTCGGAGGTTAGGAGGTGGCTGTCGGACTCGACGCGTCCCTGCTAAGCGCGGAAGCAGAGCCTACTGGAAAGACATGGACATTGACGCTGACATTGAAAAGCAATTAATGAACCCTCCCGCTCTCTTTCTCTTGCTCATGGTGCCTTTGGCATATGAGGGTCTACCGGGGTTTTCGAATGCAACTGGAACATTGGGATGCGCTGTCAGATGCATTGTGATGTCAGGTGTAGCAGCCTAGCTCAGCCGATTCCCACCCTTTGCATGTTACTTTGATATCAGTGGTTGCCCGACTCAGCCAACGCGGTTCGGAGGGTTCGCGACTGAGCGCAAGACAGCGCTATCAAACAAACTATTTGCCGAGGAAAAGAAAAAGGCGCCTGGCAGGGAGGGGAAACAGCATGAATGGGCAAAAAAAGGGAACAAAGAAAAGAAGGAAAAAGAAAACGCACGAGGATCAGGAAAGAAAAGGAAAAAAGGTACACGGCGCGACAAGTCAACGCGCAGGTATCCCTCCGGGGTAATCCCAGTCTCAATTTGCACAACTCAACCAGCCGTTCGGTGCGGTGGAGTGGCAGGGGAGGCCTTGGGGCAGCGGCCAGGATTGGGGGTGAGATCCGGCGCCGGGGTGCAATGTGCTGACGAAGGAGAGCAGGATGGTTCATTGAGGAGCCCATTAAAGCCAATGGTGCCGTCCGCCTCGTGTTTCTGGTGTGGTCCGTCTTTGGCCCTCTCCCCGGTCCTGGAGGGCTGGTGGGTTGGGGCATTGGGTTCTCGTACCACGTTTCCGACGGCGGCTAGCCCTGCTTCGGGCAGGGGAGCTTAATTAAGGCGATGACGCTTGGAGAATGCACGATTTATTGACTGAGCCCAAGAGGGGGACGAGGGAGGGGACGGAGCGGATGCCCATCAGTGTGTCGTCGCCCCGTTTTGTTGCAGCGTCGATGCGCCGATTCAAAATGTCGGCAGAGCGCCTCCCTCCTCTCTCCGTCGAGGGACGCGCGATGTTTGGGCCGCGGGGTGCACCTCCGGCTGGCCCTCGCGCGACGGAATGAGGGGCCGTTGGGCCATCTGGCATCACCTACAGCGCCAACGAGCCTGATTTGGGGGGCGCTTTGACGACGGAGCCACGAGAGGCATTAATTAATACGCGCCAACTGATGCTACGAGGGCGACACCTGTGTGAGACTTCTATGAAGGGCAAGCATCGCGAATGCAGAATAGCATAGCACAAAAAAACCCCTTTGAGGGAACGGGTCAGACGCGTCAGGAGCCCGTCCCGAAACAAGGCAGTGTCGGGTTGAGATTGCTCTGTATCGTCACCAAGATTCGTCTCGGAGCGGACTGTGGTGTTGGGGTTGGTGCTCGGGGGACGGGACGGGATGGGATGAAGAAAAAGAAGCAAGCACGAACGCGACAATGGGACCCAAGGGAAATGAACAATTGAGGAACGGCGCCGAGCCGCAAGCCGGATCATGGTCATGTGAAAAAGAAGCAACGTCACCGAGCCGAGTGAAAGAGGCAAAAACACTAGACCAGGCCAGTCAGAGTTTGGAGCTGAGAGCCGCCGAGGACCCGAGACGTTTAACTCAGCATGGCGAGGCACAAAGCTCTCGCTTTTTGTCATCTACCGAAGCACCATCAGCTCCGGCGACAGCTCGGCACGCGCACCATGTTTATTAGCCAAAGGGGAAAAAAAGCTCCTTCCGGGACAGCCATACTTCAAACAAACGAAAAGAAGGCCCCCCCCGTCGCCCTCGGAAGCTGGCAGTGCTGTCCGAGAATGGAAGCTAATTAATTACATGGCTGCCCTGGCTTCTCGCTCGCTCTAGTACCTTGGCTAGGGCATCGGGGGAGCCTTGCTCGGTGCTGATGCTGGTGCTGGTGCTGGTGCTGGTGGTGCTGTGCATATGCTGTAAGGTGCCACCATGCAATGCATGTATTATGTAGAGTCTTTTTTCGCTTGCTCCCTTTCCCCTTCCTTGGCCCCCCCAAAACCCACAATCCTCATCACTCATCCCTCCATGCCCATTAATCAATCCCTCAAGCGATCGCCTCTTACCCTGTCTTCTTTTTTAGGCCCGTGGGCAGTGGGTGCGCGCGTGCGTTGTGTGTGGATGTTGACCCCCCCTTGGCCGCCTCGTCTTGCTTCGGCTCTGCGCCTCTTACCTACACCTCGCGTCTCCCTCTTCCAAGGCGCGCTCAACCAGATGGTGATAACTCACCTCGCCCCCTAAGAGAGCCCTCAACTGTGCCATTGGGTTGCGAATATGGTGGTTGCCGCGTCGCCCTGACATCATCACCCAGTCCCTTCCGCCTGCAGCTTGACCGACCTGCCGCCCATTGTCGAATCGCGGGCCTGCGTGCTTCTTGTCGCGTTGCGTCGAGCCTCCTCTGAAAAAGCAACGCTTCCGCTCTCCGTCCGTCTTCTCTCTCCTCCGTCGTTGACGCCAGATGCGCGGGCGCGCATGCACAGCACACACCAAAATTCCTCGCATTTGCGCATACCACACGTACAGCGCATACATACAATCACACCCTCCAGACGCGCGATAAGTCGTCGTAAGACGCCATCATCGGCCGCTATCCCCGTTGGGCACCCAGCGTCCATCCTGTCGCATCCATTCCGACAGCCCGCGGCCACCAAAACCGACCTCCGTCCCGGCCCAAAGGTCAATCAATCTGGCCCCAACCAAGCCTCGTTTTTTCATCCGTGCCTCAGCTGGCACAAAAAAGGACCTCGCGGCAACTTTCTTTTTCCCACTTTCTCTCTCTCTTCCCCTTGCTCCTCGATCCATACACGCGCGCGCTGGGTTCAGGTTAAGGCAATGCGCATAGATGCAGCCCAGTCAATAAGCATTGGGAATTGAGCCATTGGATCAAAAAACACGCGCGACAGGCAGCTCAGCGCGAGAAACAAACCACGGAAACCCGGCGCATTAAAAAAAGACGGGTTGGTTGGCCTCTTTTAACCAATCTATGATCTGAGTGTGCTGGTTGACTGACGCTCACTGGTCGCTTAGTTCAGGTGCTGGGCGGAACCAGCAGCTTTTCCAACCTCCCCCATTTTTTTTTTTCGCAGCCACCAGGATTTTGAATCACCAGGGGTCCCTACGCTTCTACGATTGTGTCGAGGCTTTTCCTTTTCTGTCTCCCCTCTTTTCTGACTTTGTCTGCGAGAATTCCAGTCAGTCGATCCGACTGCGATTTTTTATATTATATACTCAACTCGCTCGGAGCAACGTCTTTCAGAGTAGAGTCAAGCTTGAGTTGGTCGCCTTCACCAAGACCAAATCTCAGTTGCTTGACTTGCAACACCACACCAACTGCGACGCAACCCCACACACCACCACCATCTCACCTCAAGTACCTCTAACGCCAACCACGTCCACCAGCGCCCGCTGGTGAACTTTCATCTTGTCAACCTCACCTCAAAACCCGCCTCCTCCCAGCACCGCAGTCGTGTCCGTCCCACGCCCTTCCTCCGCCCCTAACGACCGTCACGACCATCACGAGCCCACGACTACTTCTTCCCAGCAACGCCAGCAGGCTAGACCGCTGTCAACCCATACGCCGGAACCTGTCGAGCGCCTCTCCACCCCGACCTCCCAGCCACGAAGTCTACGTCGAACCCCAAAATTTGAGGCCTCTCCAAGCCCCAAGCCCAAAGTTCACGTCGAAGCCGCGTCGGTCGGATTCGCGCCCAAGCCCATCCCCGCGCCTGTCGAGGACCTGCCCGAGCAGCACCCCACTGTCCTGGGTCTCATCCCACTTCGCGCACCTCACCGCCAGGCCACGCGACGTCGCCGGCGCCTGTCGCAGGATCTACTCGACGACCCCGACGAGGTTTCCTCTGAGCTCCCCCAGTCCCCTCGTCCCCCTTCTGATTCGCAGCGCTCCATCGGCTACCCTGAGCCACACCCCGCGGTACGCGTCTCCAAGCACACGCACAGCGCCATCCTCTTTGCACTCGAGGAGGCCTTGCGTCACCCGAATCCCTTCACCCCGGATCTCGAAGAGGAATCAGCAAGCATGGCCGATCTCATGGCATCAGGCGGCGCGCCCGCTACGTCCAATGGTAACCCTGCTCCGTTCCGTGCGGCTCCCGCACCCGCGCCCACAGGTTCCCCCTCGGGAATCAGGGGCCCCAGAGTCATCATGCAGGAGCGTGCAGCCCGAGAGGCAGCGAGGCAGCAGCGGGCTGCTGAAGCGGAGAGGCTGGAACGTCAGCGAGTCGAGGAAGAGGCGAGGCAGAGGACCGAGCGTCGGGCTGCTGGCGTTGCATCCGGGCAGGGAGCTCCTGTTGATCCCGCAGGGACAACCCAGATCGCTCCCGACCCTCTATCAACCAGGCCACGAGCCTCTACCACCTCACAAGTGCCTCCGCCGCGTCCCCTGAGAACAGGTGCTACACAGCAGCCTCAGAACTTTGCCGCTGCCGCGCCAACTCCCCAGCCCTCTTTCGGAGGCCAGACAGCCGACCCCACAGCCGCTGCCGGCAGCTCAAAGCCGCGCAACTCGTTCCCCCATGCGTTTGAAAGGTGGGAGACTCTCTCCGCGCACTGGGAGGGCCTCACCAGCTACTGGATCCGAAAGCTTGAGCAGAACAAGGATGAGCTCAACCGAGATCCCCTCAACCAGCAGCTCGCTCGCCAGGTGACGGATCTCTCTGCCGCCGGTGCAAACCTTTTCCACGCCGTTGTCGAGCTGCAGCGACTTCGCGCAAGCTCAGAGCGGAAGTTTCAGCGTTGGTTCTTTGAGACGAGGGCAGAGCTAGAACGCGCCCAAGAGGTCAATGCGCTGCTCGAGGCCGCGCTGGAACAGGAGAGGCGTGGCCGAGCCGACGCCATCAGGGAGGCTGTCGAGAATGAGCGGGGCACATCCAAGGCCCAGAAGCAGGTGGTCGAGATGCGCAAGGAGCTTGCCATCTCCAAGGAGGAAGCGCGCAGGGCATGGGAGGAGCTCGGACGACGGGAGCAAGAGGAGCGGGACAGAACTCTCTCCCTGCAGTCCGGACAGCCTACCATTGTCGGTGGCGTGCAGGTCGTACCGATGACACAGGGCGGACCTAGCCGACACACGAGCACCCGCGGTCAATCAGCCTACCAGACCGAGTACGGCGCAGGCTACCCGCCCGAGCAGACGACAACTCCCCAGAGCCAGCCTGCACCGACAACGCCCGGCCCGTACCAGGGCCAGCAAGGCCAGCAGAGCACTCCGACTCCGCAGACGGGCGCCCGCTACGTCGCAGGGGGATCTGAGGGTGGCTTCAGCGAAGGTGAGTACCTCATTGACGCACAAGGCAATTTCGTGTTAGACGCCCAGGGGAAGAAGATTCCTTTTAACGCTCCGCTTTCTTCTTACGCGGGTTCTGATGATGGCGCAGAAGAGTACGAGACACCGGCCACCACGAACCCCCCCAGTGGTAAGCTGGATTCTCCCTCAACGTCTGCAGCCGGCGGCCAATGGACCGGCGCCTACTCAAATCCTCAAGACTACTCGGGCGCCGGCTACGGCGGTGCCACCTGGGAATCGGTTCCCCGTCATCATCACCCTACAAGGCTGAGCGACGTCATCGAGGAAGAAGACGAGCGAAGCCGAACCAGCGCTGGTCACAGCCGCATCTAGGAGTCGGACTGATCCAGCCTCCTTTTTAACCCTCCTCTCCCCCCCAAATGTTGATATCCCCAGGATACCCACGTATATATATACCTATCACACACACTCAACTACAGCTAGCCGCCCAAGACGGCGTCGCCACAGCCCCGGCGATGGATCACCGGGGCCAAAAAATTTGCGCCCTGGACAAGCCCGAAAGAAAAGGAGTTTGCATAAGAGGAACCCCCTGTTTTCTTCTTGTGGCTTGTCATATATTTTGTTGGTCATTCATGCAACCGTTTGCATATAGCATGGGCACTGTTTTTTTTCGGCATGATTTTTTTCTTCCATATTATAATGGCTTTTCTTTTCGGTTTCAATCGGTTTTTTGCGCGTTTTTTCTTTCCATATATATATGGATGTATACTGGAACGGAGACAAAGTCTATAGACCAAGTTTGCATCTAGAAGAAGGTCTTGATGTTTTTTTACTTCACATTTTGGACCCCCGACTCCCAACCAAGCTCCGCCCAAACAACCAGCCCTTCAACTGCGATAATGTTGGACATGATGCTTCCTCTCCCTCCTTTTCTTTTGCATGGCTTTGCTTTTGCTCCAAGGGTAAGAGGATGCCCATCTCTCCTGGAGAGGAATTGCTCGGGAAAGAAGAAAAAAGGCCCTGTATGAACTGCATTGCCGGTTGTCCCCTCTGTACGTCGACCTTGTGAGAAAGGAAGGGGGAAAAAGAAACAGACGAGAGCGAGAAATGGGCAAATGGTCCAAAGCCCGCCGCGCCCTGCTCTCTGGATCTCCCAATTTGCGTACCCATAAGCGATAAAGACAACAGGACCAGCGGGCATTGAGAAGAAGCCTTGTTTGAGAAAGCCGGTTTTGCCGGATTTGGTGGCGGGGGATCAAACCAAAAGAACAAAAAACCGGCGCTTTGCTTAGGAACAAGGGAAACAAACCAGGACCGGACAAGGATGGTCGGAATCGGTGGAGTTGGGGACGTCGGAGTACGTGGCTCGGCTCGGGGTGGGAGGGACGGAGTTGGCTTGTTTTTGTATTTTAATTGCTGTTAAAAAGTTTGCCCCTTTAATACTACTGGATGGCATCAAATGTTGCATCTCTTCCATGGCGTTGGTTCAACACGATTGTGGAGAGGAACTGGTTTGTCTGCCATCGACTCATTGTTTTGGTTCAAGAAGAATAGATACAACAACTCACACACTGGATTTGGCTTTGTTTTTGCTGGGCATTGGCTCTTTCTGAACTCCATCTCTTCTTTTCACCGATTTCCCCTGGCTTGCTAGCTCTGTTTGAAGAGCATTGTATGTATACATGATATGGTGACATCGCGACTGCCGCCATAGCGTAAGTGGATTGATTGCAACTGACAATAAAACTGCAGACTATTATGCTGAGATTTGTAACAGATAGAATAAGAACCCAACTCCCAATCTCTGATCCCTGACCTTTAATCCCATCCCCCCAACCCGAAACCTATCCTTAATCCTAATTTGTCGTCTTTTTTTGCTGAGTGGTCAACCCTGTCTGAATCCATTTTCCTGTCATCGATTTTACCCATAGAAAACAAAACAAACTCATACGCCGCTTCATTCCCCGCTTCATCCTTCATTGTATGTGTTTGCGAAGCCTGGACTTGAACAAGATGAATGCCTCTTGGTCCAGTGTCTTGAGTCTGTCCTGCCGGCGCCTCAGAATCGGATCTTGGAGGGTAAAGAGCTGGAAAGGAAACTCTTCCAAAAAGCCCTCGGCGACATTGTACATTACATCGCCATACACCAACGTCTTGGTCAGCGAAATCATCGAGTCCTTTTCTGACGCTTCCTCATTCTCCACCATGATGGCATGCACACCATGGGCGGGATCGAGGACCCCCTCATCTGACGGGATCCTCAGGTATGGCTGGGTAGTGCTGGAAAACTTCGAGTGGGCAAGAGCCTCTACAGTTGGTACCAGTGGAGGAGGCCATGTGGGGGTGCTGAAGCTGAAGACCTTGAGACTTGGGATGTGTTCAGTCCAAGTTTCAAAGATACCATGCCACTCTAGCGAGTCGGGTGCCAGAAGCGCCGAGTCAGGGGATTTGCCTTGCTTTTGCTGGCGACGAGCGGCAATAGAGCAGTTGATGAGCTTGAGCTCTTCAAGACCTTGAGAGTCTCTCCCTCTCCCGAGAGAGCATACCCACCCCACCTGCCAAGGATAGCAGAAGATGTAGTTCTGAAGAGTCAGCTTCTTCAGACAAGGCAAGCTTATCGTGTCGGAGCTTCCGGGGCAGCAGGCCTGGACCCTCAATCGGGACAGGCAAGAATCTTGTGGTTGATGGGACCAGCGGAAAGAAATGTCATTGAGGTGCACCGCAAGCGATGGTCGCAGCCAGGCGAGCAGCGGATGAGGAAGTTGAATGACAGTGTTGGCCGTGTTCAAAGAATTCGTTTCATGGCTTGTCAGCACACTCCACTCGAAGTTGGTCAAGTTTGGTTGGGAGCAGATATCTCTGAAGGGAGCGGAATCCGCCAGATTCAACACCACCTTGTCATCCCAGCTATAGATCGATAACTTCTCAAGCCGGATCGGCTTAAGGTTCGCCCCGCGGGGGCCGAGTGGGATTGTCCTTAGGAGGGGGCGTTCTGGATTGTCCATAGCGTTTCGAATCTTGACCGTGTACGTATTGGCAAGACAGTGGAATATGGTATTGAGAACCCAATGGGTGAAGGAGACTTTGCTTTCTTGGTTCTGCTCCCCATCGTAGTGGTTGCGGACGAATATGGTTAGGGATTTTGTGTTGGAAAAGTGTCGAAGGTAAGGCAGGATGTCGGTAAAGCTGTCAGAGTCTGGGTATGACTCGAGTCTGTCTGCACAAGCGTAGAAGTTTGTATTGATGATAACCTCTTTCACATGTTTGCGTAAGTCGCTTGACTCAGCGACCTTGAGAAAGCGTTGGGAGCTTGTCGAGTATGTCCTTTCGCAAACACCAAGTTGCACACGGCGAAAGAGCGATTCATTCGCAAGATCACGGAATGTGTGGTTGACAGCCCGGAGGTTGAGCAGTGTCCTTTGGTCATCTGCATCAGCGATTTTGGAAATTATGGCACCGAGTAACTCATCTGGCAACCTGGGACCTTGCATTTTCAAACAAGAAGGAGCCATATCTGTCGAGGTTGGCAATCAAGAACGGACAAGGTGGTAGAAATTGATGTGACAGGAGAGAAGATTGTGACAGAAGCTCAACCAAGCTGGAAAATGATCTGTGGTGTTTGGTGGGAAAGCTGGGTTGGGCGAAGGGGAATGGGATTGAGTGCCCTGCAGTCCTTGGTTAATATGTCAGCGGGCCATGCGCGTTGCCTGTTTGCTTGCCTGTTTGCTTGTTGACGTTGTGCAGCTCAACCGACAACTGTCTGTCTCAGTTAGATCTTGTCTGATTGGCTATGCCTGCGCCCGGAAGCCCAAAATCACGTCCTGCATTAGCCTGGCGGTATGTTGGCAGCGCTGCTTACATGAGTGCCCGGCGCAAGTTGGCCATGAAGTAAACGGGGGCGAGGAGCTTGAGTTTCATCACAAGTTGTAACTGAAAAATACGACCCCTAGTTCTTGGTTGAGATCCTATCCGGCTGAAACCGCTAATTTTTCCAAACCGGGACTTTATTTCAATCCCTACTGGGGCGTCTACCATGACGGCGACGACAATTTCCTCCTCTTAACGACGCGCTGGTTGACAATAGCCTGGCGACCCAGCTGGCTCAGCTGACCTCGTGCAGCTTTCCCCTCCTTTGTGTTGCCATAAAAAAGCAAATCTTGTTTTAGGGGGCTGCAAAGGAGAAGTGATAGACTGGTGCAAGCTGTGGCAATATTCGGATGCGCATTGTGCAAATGGCTGGTTTCGAATTGATAAAAAGCACACGCAGTTGAGCGCTGGCCAGTCAAACAATCATAACATCCGGAAAGAATCTCGAATAAAATCTACAATATTATATTTATTTTCGGTACAAACGTCGATACTGCTTCTTTACAACGGTCCTATATTGTAAAGTGTCGACTTGTCAATCATTCAAGGGTTGTATCGTTCTTGTTGTAGCTTGCACTCACCAGATGAGACTTATGAGGAGTGGATCTGGGCCATTGCTACATGGACGCAGCGTTCCCACGGCATTTTTGATGCCAAGAGATTGTTCAGCTGAAGCCCTGTTGCATCTGTGTATATTTGAGACTTGAAGTTGGGTGATCGGCGGAGCATGTCAGCAAGCCTTGAGGTAGGACATGGCAGGGTATGCCCATGCTCGAGGTTTTCACCGCCACACCTCTTCGACGTGGTTGTTAGTTATCGCCAGGGCCTTTTCGGGTTGTCCATAGGCTGCGAGGTGCTGTAAAAATATAAGGGAGATGTAGTGTTCAGTTGAAGTATGTTTGGATGCTTGGCTTGATACCGAGTCCTGCTCCTATTCTACCAGTTGGCGACCCATCAAGGATTACGCATCAGAGCCGAGAACTAAATTGAGCGAGGACATGGGATTCCAAAGACAGCAGAGTGGTCACCACCTTCGTGGACACCTGACACCAAGTGGTGCAACCTGATATCCTTGCACAAAAGGACTCAGTGTTTGGTGGCTGCGAGGGTGTCACACCCCATGAGGGATGCAGGACGTTGCGGGCACAGTGTGAGGGCGTAGAACAGTTAAACGTGCGTTCTCCCTGATCTCAAGAAATTAGGGGAGCCAGCCCAAGATGTCAATCGAGAGAGCCTTGAGACAATGTGTAGCTATTCCGCCAATCCGGGTTTGCGAGAATATAGACGCGACATTCTTTTCTGATCCCAAGACTACCGAGAATCGGCTGACAACCCGACAAAATAACCAAATCCATGGTAGATGTAGTTAAACTGTTTGACTGAAACTGATAGCACAGTGTGTTCTTGTTGGAGAGAGAGAACTCCTGCAAAATGCTGCGCGGAAGCGTGAACGGGTATTCTCGGCCGCATGCGCAAGAGGCTGCATAAAATAGGGAGTCGACCTTGTCTCAATATTGTGACTGGCCATTGAGAACTGCCCGTTGTCCATATTTATGAGATGCACTGCAGCCGCAGTGACACTCTTTTCAAACAGGTCGTTTGTGATAGCACTGGTAGGGAGAAGGGTTGCGAAGTCATTGGGTCGTTTACCTCAATGTCGGCTTCAGGCAGGCACAGCAGACACAAGACGACGCAGATATCAGCTTGGGCGTTAAGAAGAGACTCATCTCTTTTCTTTTTTATTCATATCCTGTCTCGTTTTACAGCCGTGAGTTTCCGGATGGGTGCGGTGATTTCCGAAGTAATTGGGCAGCGTCGAAGACATGGCTTGGCGTAGTGTTGCAGTTTTCTGTAAGAGCATTGTCCTAGATGCAGCATCCAGCTGCAAAGCAACAGGTTGTGTCTCCCACCTCAGCACAAAAGCTGGCAGCAGGCCGCGGGACCCGGTATAGTGACGCTTACCCCCACGGTTGCCTACTCTGGAGGCTGGCTTTGTCCCACTCCAAAAGCGCCTGAGCGCTCTCGAAAGCTGGCGTAGTTTCTTAGAGCAATGAATCAGTGCTTGCTAGCTTGGCTGGCTGGGGTCTGATAAAGAAAGGCCCGAAGGGTGATGCTGTGTAACGACGTGCTAGCAGGCTCTTGCGTCATGGACCTAGGGCGGCAGAAATGAAAGTGGCATGGCCTGACCTGACCATCTTCGGCAGTTCGAGACTCCTTGGCATTGGCTGTGGCGAATAGAACCAAGTGAGGCACCGATCGTGAGGAATCTAGGCTGACTTGGGAATCGGCGGCTCGACATTGGTGGCCCAGCGCTGCAAGGTGCCAACCACGGCGTCATCTTGGCCTAGCAAAACCTGGTTTTCTTTTTTTGCTGGGCGATTGGTTCCGCCACGACGATCTTTTTGTAATTCATGCCAGGATGCAACGGAGAAATTCGCTTGCGTGCACACTCTGGTGATGGAGCTGGCTGGGCACATGCAGTCAGACACTGCTCTCTCCCGCTCTCTTTTCTGAGAAGGAGCCTCCTCGGCTTACTCATCACCTCTCAAGTTACCGATGGATACATGAAAACAGAAGCAATCACTAAGTCAGCGCGGGTGGTTGCACGTGGGTGATTAGACGGGGCGGCGTCACTCAGCCATGGCAAATCCGAAATTTGTCCCTCCCGTCAACACTAGTGGAAGAAGTGCGATGATTAAGGTTCAATAATTGACAAGGGGGCTTTGTTGCGTTGCAAGTTCGCCGGCAGCCCCACGGGCCGTGGGCGTGTAGCCAGTACTGGGGCTGAAATTTGATGGCCCATCTCCACAAAGCGGGACGAACAATCGAGGTGAACGAACCAAGAGCGAAGCTTGGGCATCCTTCGCCGGGCAAGTAAAGGCCTAGGGCAAGCCTCACAAGAATCTTTGTAAAGGTGGGAGAGAAAAAAAAAAGAAAAATAAGAAGAAAAGACCGACTTATTATGCTCTCCCATGCTGCATCCCAACCTAAGGAAAGTAATCTTGATAAAATTGTTGGGTGGAAGAATGCGAATGCCCGCAAGAAACAGTATTAGCCAGTGTAGCCTCCAGGCAAATTGTTACCGCTATTAGCAATCGTGGAGGGGCGCCGTGGGTCACGAATCGCAATCGGGCCCGGGCCAGCCCTGGAGGTGTTGGGGACAAAAGGACCCTTGGGGAATCCTGGCAACATATTTCGGCCGGTTTTATCTGGCGGGGGTCAAGGAGAGGCCTCAGAAACCAGCGAGTCGCGCGGTTGATCTGCAGGTACAAAATCCTGCCGGACCCGAGCCCGATAGTGTCGTCGCCTGGGGCCATCAAGCGTGCCCTGCAGACACCACGGCGGGTGCCAAGCCGCAGGGTTTAAACCGGGCTTTGGAGTGTGATACATCACACACAGCCCACGGCCTTCAGCTCCTGCATACAGCCGTTCCTGAGGACCTTGAAGCTAGAAATTGAAATGGAATCTCTTGAGCCGAGGAACGAACCGGCAACCGTTGCGTGGACATGTGCTTGCTAACTTTTGCAACTCCAATTATGAAATACATCATCTGTTTAAATAACTAGGGTATAAACGCTAAAAACCAATTTTTGGTTACTTTGATGAAAAACATGCTTCTCGTGCTGATCGTCGCCGTGATTTGTCTTGCTGCCGTGCCCGTACATTGATCGCGTGTGCTCTTGACGGTCCGCTTCTCCTACCATGCCCAAAACCTGCTTGGTAATCCAATATTCTACCTCTTGCCAATCGCATTGTTGCTACATTACATCCCCTCTTGTTCTTCATATACTCGTTAGACGCCGGCGTGAACCGATGCCTTGTTGTGTCCGCCCCGCCCGTTGTGCCACATATCATAGTCTCCGTTGTCTTGCTCGTGGGTGATGCCGTACGTCGTGTGCACAACCACGCCGGCCGAAAGGTCACCCTTGGCAATGATGGACTCCTGGCTGCTATGGCCCCTGTGGGGTCTCTCCAATGTTGGTTCGTTAACGACGCTTGATAGCTCGTAGTGTCCGGAAATGTCCCCAGATCTGCCCATCGTGTTCGTTCGATTGGACGAGCCCTTCGTGACGATTCCGTCCGTCCAGAAAATCTTGGTAAAGAGCGGTCGTAGAACCGGAATGTTGACAGTAATGATACCGACAAGGGTTTCGCGCACGCCCCATTCGTTGATAGTTAGAGCGGAAGGCTTGGATGACAAGGTCAGGACGATTCGAATGATGGCAGCAGCAATGACGAATGCGCCAGACGATAGAAGGAGGCCAATCACGATTTTCCTGTCGAGGTATTGTTTAGTACGGTTGACTTGTAACTAGACGAGCGATGCCATCGGCTCCAAGGCATGACTCACTTCCGAGCGGGAACCTGCAGCTTCCACAATAAAGG
This sequence comes from Calonectria leucothoes, assembly GCA_002179835.1. NCBI lineage: Eukaryota > Fungi > Ascomycota > Sordariomycetes > Hypocreales > Nectriaceae > Calonectria > Calonectria leucothoes. The sequence goes on along the minus strand of NAJI01000107.1, from coordinate 162,527 downwards.
AAGGGGGATACCAAGAATGAGGGCATCGGTCCTAGTCCATCATTAGCGAGGCCTGGCAAAAGACGTTTAGTGTTCACAAACAAGACGTTAAAGACTGTCGTCACCAAGAAATTCTGTTTCTTGAAGGTGCATTTCACTGGAAAACAAAGTCAGCCCCGAATTGATGTGTAGAAGCGTTGCAAGCACGAACTTCCAGGATCAGGTACCACTCTGTACTTTTGTCAGTTTTGAATTTAGAATGCTGGCAGTGTACATACTGGTAGTTGTGGCTCACAGGGAAGCAACCGAATGTGATCTGTCATGATGCAGTTAGCTACGGGGCAATTTCTTTGTTGCTTTTTCCACCGGCCACCCTTACCGTGAGGAACACAGCCACATATCCCAGGGCGCTTATCACTGATACGCTCTTGACAAAGACGTTGTGCCAGGTTCCAATCGTCATTCTGGAAAAAAAGCACAGCATGGTGCCCTTGAGCGACCAGATGAGGGCAGTATACGCGTACCACGCCGTCAGCTCTAGCTTAGAACCCAGAACAAACTCGTCAATGTCATGGTCGGACAATACTGGAAAATCTTCAGCATCAAACCATGATAAAACAAGGCCAAACCTGTGGTGGTGAGGAAAACAAACCTTGGCCTTTCTTCATGTAGTACGATGCCTCTACATTCGTGCCCAGGAAGTCTGCTTCGCATTAGTCAATGAGGTCATTGAATTGGAGCAGATGGGGAGCGTACATATTAGATGGACCGTGAATGCATCTACTGTATAGAATATTACAACGAGAATAGAGAAGTAGTCATCTCCTTGCATCCCGCGAAAGCCGACAGACTTGATGCGTACGGCGAACCGCATTGCCAAGATCAGTATCCCAATGCCATAGAGAACCCAGCATTCGTAAAGGAACTGTTTTTCTCTCTCGTTAGTTCATCATTGATTCTGTTCCTTTTTGATGGATGTTTTTTCGTACATCAGGTCGTCTTTCGGTAATAGGCATTGTTGCTACTGTCGCCGAGAGGGAGGTTGCCAAAAGGAGAGGAAGTCTCAAGCCGAGACCAAGACAAGCAAACAAGACTCTAGATGTGTGACAAAAAACTGAGCAAGTCTGCTGCAACAGCGGCCACGTCTGTTCTTAGTGGAGCGCGACCCGGGGAATCTTGCATGGCAACATTCTCGTAAAGTGGGAATCAAGGTGCGGTTATACGCTCAGACATGGCCCTTATGCAAGCCCTCTACAGGGCGACGACGATAGCGGCTTCAGCTGCGGTAGGCATTCTCCACGCCGTTACCACAAGCCTGGTTCCAGATTGGGCGAGACTAACTAGCCGGATGGCTCGCCGGCCCCTGACCTGACCTGAGTCAGTAGATGGAGGAGCCCGACCCCCCTCTACAGGCCCCTCGACGCTCGGCACACTTTGCCCCGGCTCGGGAGAGCTGATGGTAGGTTGGGCCAGGTGAGAGAGGGGCGGAGATTGGCCCTCGTGTTGATGTTGGTATGTTGGCAGTCAAAGCTGTGAGGAAGAACTTCGGCATTGACGGCGTCATCCACCAACAAGCACAGACTTGTTGTTGAGGCCAATCGTCACCGCCCTTGCAACCCTCCCGCAATCTGCTGTGGCGTCGCTGCAGATCTTGCTCCTCCTCATCCTCCCGCGCTGTCTCGGAAGCACGATGCGAGAAGGGGGAAAAACTCTAAAAGCAGAGCGTTGTTACGTGGTGATACATCCGTCGAAATTTAACGGCAATCCCAAATAGGAACAATATATTTGAGTTGGTTGCAGCTGCCAAACTCACAGGGACGCGCCTTGCTTGGTCGGCTTTCTTCCCCGCCTCCCACCTCCCGCTTCCTGCTTCCCGCCTCGTTTTCTCACTTTCAATTCTGTTTGTCACCATCTCACTAAGGGCCTCCACCGACATCATTGGCGCGGCATAGTTTCGAATCTAGAGAAGACGGTTATTGCCGCACGTGCTTGTCGCGGCAAATATTCCCCAGTGGTTCACCAAGGCAAGATTGATTTTGCCTGATTGGGGAAGTGGCATCTAATAGCATCAAGATGACGAGCGAAATTAGCTCTTCAGTTGGCCGATGGATTACGTCGCACAGGTCGAATCGGCGGCTAGCATTGCGGGTCAAGGTAGAGGACGGACAAGAGAGCAACGTTGAAAGAGGCATCCCTTAGTTGAGATAAGGTGGTGCACGTCCAAGTGACTATTGACACTATTTACGGGACTACTCGGACGTAGCATCCTCGAGTCATGACAGCACCGATAGCGCTGGCCGAAAGATGTCGGGTTTCCAGAAGGCACCCTGCCACGGGAGGACGCCTTAGGGCCCGGCACCACGACAGCCAAGGCGGACGCTCTACCCGCCAAAGCAGCTGATGGAGAGGGATAGGCTGTGAGACGGTCTCAGGTGCTGTCGCCTCGGTGTGGGCGATGCAGAGCAGCGCAGCGCAGTGCAGTGCCCGGGCTGCAGGTAATGAATTGGTGCGTTTCCAATCGCTGGACTCGCCGTGGTTGGCAAGTCTGGTTGATTCGCAGCCAATTGCCGACACCGCATGCAACTGCTGCTACTGCTGTTACGACTACTGCTGCACCTACGGCGCCCCCCAAAGGTCTCGCCTCGGGAAGTCTGAATGAACTAGGCGCGAGTCGGCGCCCTGGCCTGCGCGCTAAGCACCCGTCGGCCGCCAATTTCAGTCCCGTCTCCAGATTTTGCCATGATCGACGCAGAACCTTGTGTCAATCAACAAGCCTTCCCCGTCGCTAGCGCAACGCTCTAACTGGTATAACACGCGTCTTGGTCGGAGCACACGAGCCCGCGGGAAGGAAGGAAGATCAAGGCTTTAGCCCTCATTGTCTGACTAATTAATCCAGCTCAAGTATGCGCACCAGCGACAAAGAAATCCCAAAGTGCCAAATCTGCTCCCAAACGACATCGCCCGCCACCACGTTTTAACAGTAATTGCGCCAAATAATAAAAATAAGCCCGACCTGACATGTGTCAACGCGGATCCGGGTTGGCCGTTGATCCCTCGAGCTCAACACACATGAGGAAGATGTAGAACATACTCCCACAGCTGTCAATCTTCACTTCAACGCCGCGGAAACACAACATCTGCGTTGGCTCCCAGAAGATTCTCCTCCCAGATATGAGCACGTCCACGGGTTCTTTGCAGAGAAGCACGGCAATCCCCATGCGGCCCTCGGGAACCAACGAATCGACATCTTTATCTATGCGGAAAACTTCCGGAGACTCTCCTTCGAGGCCATTGAAGTCAACAGCGTTCAAGCCCATCTCCTCTAACATGGGCGATATTTCGCTCGCCTGTTGGCTGATTAGCAAAGGCGGCCTCGTCATATCAAGTAGGAAATCTAACATGTGCTCGTGCGATCCCGCATAGCTCCGGAAACAAGTGTCGGCCATTATATTTGGTCGAGCCATCCCTTCGGACGGTCGGTGCCAGTGTGACAAGGCCCACCATGGACATCTCCCTCCATTCTACGTACTCGAGGTTCAGCGTGACTAGCTCAAAGAACGACGTAGGGTCATGAGGTCGTGGGTTGTTCGATGGAAGCTCAACGGGTTCCATAGGAGGTATCTTGAGCCTGGAGTCTCTAAAGCGCATCTCGAGACATTTCTCAATCGTTTCGAGGCTTACGATTTGCAAGGTCAGATGCAGGTCACACACGGCAATGATGAAGGCACATACGTAAACCTCCCACCAAAGAGAGCATGGATTAGTTGAGGGATACGAAGACGCGTCGAGTCCAGATTCCGCGTAGGCCTATAGAGACGAGTGTTCTTGTTGGCACGCAAGAATTTCTCCAAGGCTACTATATGCGGCGCAGAGAAGCTGGCAAACTTGGTCAGGCAGGTCCCTGTGCATAGATTAGTACTCGCGAATGCTCCTCTTTCCCTCGCGTTACTAACCTCTGCGGAGCAGGAACTCGTATGCCCGGTTTTCTTGCAGTCCGGATTTGTAAAGCATGTCCATGAATCGAATGACGCGCGGAGTTGCTGTCCGCCTTGCGTGGAGGGTACTCTCTGCCACATTGTACGCCAGGCGTATAGTGTTTTTTGCCTGTATCGAATCCATAAAGCCCTGGTCCACTGCCACGGAGCATGCGCCCGCCAAGACGAGAGACTGCAGCTGGCAATGGGGATTGGCCGTGCTGGTATATACATAGAGGAGGATGTCGGGACGAGTGGTCCTGCGCGTTTCGACGGGGAACATGGCCATTGTAAGGTGAGCAACTAGCCTGTTAATGTCGGCATCCGTCTGCGGGCCCTTGGTTACCCAGTCGCTTTCGCCATGAGATTTGAAGTTGTTGAATAGACAGTTGATATCACTGGTAACGACGCCTCCCTCTCGCACGAACCGCTTCTTTACAGCCAAACCTGATTCGAATATGGCCTTGTCGATATCGGCTTTGCGAGGGGGGGGAGGAGGAAGAACCATGGTGTACAAGCTATTTGAAGGCCTAGAGATGTATTGGGAAGCTCAAAACCAAAGATGGAGTGGTGTTCATGTAAGTGCTGGGAGTTGTTGGTGTATGATGGAAACACCACATGTCCATGACGTGGGGTCTGGCCTTGTTTATACCAACCCAAAAGGCCGGAAAGAATGGAAGACCCGTCGCAGATGCTGGAGAAAAGCAAATGCGTTGCGGGTGACGATTGCCGGGTTTATTAGGCTTTCAGCTGCAGTCCGTCTTGGAACTCAAGGAAGGGATAGGTTCCCTTGCAGGTCTGCTGGCTGCGGCCCTCTCTTGGCTCAAGGCGACAATGACAGCATGTCGACGGGCCAATGAGCATCCCAGAGGCAAAGGGGCGACCCCGGCTCACCCTCCTCGTTCGATTCGATTGACCCGATGCCCAGATAGGCAAATCACTGCCGGACACGGTTCTTGGAAATGCAGCGAGCCCAAGATTGGTAGCCGTAGTCTCAATGGCGCATCACATGTGGGTGCCTGTGGCTAGCTGGCTCTATCACCTTGATTGGCCGCCTGCTTTGAATGGACTCGCCCTCTGGCTATTGCTGCAAGACTAACCTATGGAATCACCCGTCTAGTCACCGACATGACGCATACGCTCGCGCACGTCAGAATTGCCCCATTACCAGGTCCCACGTTATGGGGCAGTCTCTTTTCAGCTTTTGTCTTGGATATACTTTGAAGGAGAGAAGAGAAGAAGGAAAAAGAAAAAAGTACGCGAGGATTCCCAAAGTGCACATCAGTCGTCCGCTGAAGCTGAAACGCCCGCAGCAAGGAAGGTGGCCTACAGCAAGCGCAGCCTTTTCTTTCTTTCTCTTGGCCGCCAGAGCATCAAATGAAGCAAAATATGACATTTTACTTCATCCATCACAAAGTGACCTGATATTTGCACACTAGTCCAATGTGACAGCAGCTTCTTCCCGTGGGCTAGGCCCGAGCAGCCCCCCACACTCGCGTCCCTGGCCCGGAGGTGGGATTGGCTCCTCTCCCGGGCATCCCTGCGAGGGCCCGTCTCCCGAAACCGATCTAGAGCATGTAGACCAGCCAGCCCGGCTCAACTGCCTCCAGGTCCGTTGTTAAATTATTGCTTCTGCGGGTAAGCCGAGCCTCAAGCTGGCTGGCTGACAATGTGCCAGTTCCCCACTTCCCCTCGTCAATGGCTGGCTGGCCGCGAGCCGATGACTTCTTTGGCCTTCTTTTCGCTTCGCAGCAGCATGTGCCGCTCCCATGTGTGCTCATATGTATGTGTCTGTGTAGGTGTCTGGGCGCGTACTTTCACTCGACGCGTGTCCCGTTGCTCTTGTGGGTGCCGAGAAAGGCCCCGCCAGTCCAATCCCGGAGTCATGAGTGTCTGTCGTCTCTCCAATCAACCGACGCATCATCACATATCTCTGCTCGACCCAATGGACCCAATGCCTTCTGCATCTTTGTTTCTCAACGCCACCTCACTTCATTCCTCTGCCGATTTGCTCTCCTCCGCGTGATTCATCTTCCCGTCGCATACATGATACCCATTACGATGGCGTGCAGCTCAACTCACGTCACAACACATTGTCCCCAAAAGGCACACGATAACTCCCCTGCCACGGCCAACTCCACAATTCATGATGCAACTCACGGCCCGCTTTTCAGAGAATCCCCTGTCTTGATCGGGGAGATCATGAGTTGGGAAACCTGTTTGCCCCGTAGTCCATGCACACTCATCGAGCACCGATCACACTCTCGTATCCACGTTCTGAAAGCCGTGCACAATGCATGAACACGTTCGCAATTACTTCGTGCATTCCCTAGCTGTTTTTTACTTTTACCCTTTGGACTTTGGACTATTGTGGGCCTGACATGAATTGAGGCCAAAATAAAACTATGTTGAATATAACGAGGATAAACGCGTTTGGCACAATTTAGCATACATCCCCACCGACCAACGCAACGTTTTGATGTATGCACATGGCCTAGATCTGACCAGAATTTCAGGGCGTCAGCCTACCAAAACAGCGGAAACATTCTCACTACTGTAAACCTCGAAAGCCATGGTGCTTTTACTTGGCCGAGAAATAAATATTGATTGCGCAAATTTGCGCAGCGGCAGGCGGCTGACTATTCTCAAGAAGCAGCCCATCTACAAGACAGTAAGTATTATAATAATATTTATTGTAATGATGATAAGAATGGTGCTGACAACAATAATAATAACAAAATAAGCACAATAATAAATACCAGTTCAAGCAGCGCTGGCTAGGCAAAATCCCATCAATCATATAAAAATAAACACGGCGCTAATTTATACAACAACGTCTTAAGGTGCCATGCCGTTTTCGCCCACTCGCCCCTTTTCAACTGCCTTGAAGCATATTTCTCGGAGAGGCACGCACGTATGTGCCTGAATCTACATCCTGTTGACGGCCTCAAAGGTCCAGGCATTCTTGAGCTCAAGCATGTTAATCTTGGCGCGGAGGCTCTCCTCCATGGGCGTGTCGCCAATGTGAGCAGCGGCTTGCCTGAAGGCCTTGAGGCTCTGGAGGTCCGGGTGCATCTCTGCGACCTCGACGTCGGCCATGCCGCGGTGGATGATGTGCTCCATGGGGAACAACGTCTCCAGGCGCATCAGGTCAAACTTGAGACCATCGACGAGGTCGTCAAAGTCCCGGCGAGACTGGATGGTGATGACCTTCTTGATGAGAAACGGCCCATCCTGCTCCCGGTCGAGAGCAATATCCTCCATCTCCTCGTGCAGGCGAGCGTAGAAGGACGGCAGCTCCGTGTAGACCAGAGGCAGGCGCCGGGCCGGGCGGATACCCGAGTACCGGTCTGGATCTTGGAGGCGGATGGCAATGTTGAGCAGCGTGCTGATGGGTAGCTGATGCACGTCGAACTGGGGATCAATGCCCACACCAACGGCATGGCCCCATCGCAGCATGCGCATCCTGAAGGCATCCAGCATCAGCAGGCACTGCCCAAAGTCGTGCTGGAACGCACGGCCGAGCTGGATGTACCGAAAGGCATCAACACAGTTGCTGAAGAGAGCGAAGATGCTGATGCATGTGAGCGTCATCATGTCCATTCGTCGATTCATGATGGGCACAGGTTTCCTTTTTCTTCTTCTTTTTTAAGGCCTTGAAGGGGGGCTTATCAACAAGAAACAATTTTCATAGACTTCAAAAAGGCATGGACAAGAGCAGGCTTGCTTTGCTTGATTGCTTCCTTGCTTGCTCGATGATCAAGGCAGAATTATAAGATGGAAGGGGGGTCAGAGTTGATACAAATAAGGCAACCAATATCACCTGGCTGACAAACCCCCTCCATCGAGCAACAAACACACACGCATAACGTCGCCTCGCAGTCTTCCTTTCTTTTTCCTAGCCTCTTCAATCCAAGACATGCAAATGTCATTGCTCTCCGCCACCAACACCGCCATCAATAAACTGCACCTGGCAAATATTAAAAAATGCACCAGGTCGACGCGCGCGAGATTGCAGGCTGGAAACGTCAAGACAGCAACCGGTAGCTAAGCTCTTGTGCGACTCATATCACAACCGACGCCAACGGGATGATGATGTTATCAACACACATAGGTCGCTGCCGAAGAAACCCCGCCTCCAAATTTCCCCAGGAACAAAAACAAGCACAAGACTTGCTCTTCTACCCAGGATTGCGGCCTTCCCAAACGGGACCTGTGTCTCAGGGTAGCAGATGCCACCTGGGAGGGGGCCGCACCGAGGTCCAGGATGCAGCTGCAGGCCATGGCCCACCTTGAAGCTACAAATCAAAAAGCTGCACCGCGCATTTGCTTTGTATCATGGCCTGAATCACTGGAAGTGCGCGGCACCTTCGGGGTCCTTGCTCAACCCGATGCTACCACCAAAAGCTCAGGGAAGGTTGCCTTTCCAACACAATGAGGAATGTCGCAACGCTGTGCTTGCTCGAGTAGCATCAGGCCGGGGTCTATCTGGGACCAACGAGATGTACGCAACTCGCCTCTGTGCCGCACTAACACAAACGATATTAATTTATACTCATGCCGGCATCGAGCCACGTACAGCATGGTGCCATCCCACCTACCTAGTCCGCACTTCTCCCCAGCGGCAGACACGCTTTCCAAATCACACGGTGCCCACAAATTGGCATCTCAGGCCCTATCTCGATGCCACCTTGATTCCCATCTCAGAGACATTGATTCTGTTGTTGTCCCCTATTGTCCCCGCGCACAGGAAACAAAACAAACCCCTTCCACCCACTCACGCCGCACTGATCATCCGCTCTTCCGACGCTAAAGCCAGCCGTGGCGCTGAGTGCCTCTCTGATCAGCCAGCTACAGGATAAGCAGCCATTTGCGCCAAAGACTTGCTTTCTTACACTCTTGCCGTGTGCATTTTTTGAGGGGGGTGCATATTGGGAGGAAGGAGAAGGGAAGAAGCAGCAGGCAGTGTGCCAGGTGCCTTTTTTTCTTTTTTTACGCCGGAATTGGCACAACTCTTCTGGCTGCATTACTTGTATCAAAAACTCACCCCGGCCCGGACCCTATCAACAACGGCTCAACGAATCAGAAACTCGGTGGAAGAGAATGAGTGACCACATTTCTGACCTGCAGATGGGAGCCCTGTAGAGAATGTCTGAGAACATCTGGTCCCGGTCCGGGAAATCGCGGTCGCTCCCTGGCAAAACCACACGACTAGGAATCCCCGGTTGAAGACCAGCTTCTGAACTACAATGTGACACAATGGCTGCATCTACATAAGCATGTATCAGGGTTTGAGGCTAGATCTGCACATCCGGGGTCTCGCGGAGGGGCCACCAAGACAAAGGGAAAAAGGATTTGCGGCCTGGGACGAGAAACACGATGGTGGGTGAGGGCAGGAGGCGTTCATTCCTGGACAATGATTGAAGAAGGCCGAAACACCCTTCTGTCGATCGGAGGGGAAGACTTGCGAAATCCCGTCCCGTGTCCCGGCGCATCACCTGGACCCCCTCTCTCCCTCTCCCTCTCCCTCTCCCTCTCCCGGTTCTCTAGGCCTACTGGCTACAAAGCAAGCAAACTAGAGAGAAGTGTCTTTTCCTCTTGCATTTCTTCCAGGCGAGAAAGCGGGGCATGCGATTGTCGTTGAGGCCATTGGCCCCGCGCGCAAAACTGCCACCCGCCAAATGCAGAAGAGGGCGAATGCCGTGCTGTCTGCCAGGCAATCAGTCGTATGGTATGGCACGGTATGGTATGTATACCCCGCTTGTCCACTCGAGAATGGGTAGTATTCGTTTGGCGTCACGTAGTACGCACGCACGCACTTGGCGCCTGCGTTTCACCATGGATGCTGGACAAGGGCAACGGGTGCCGTTGAGTTGTATCCCGGCACTTCGAAAAAAGACTTGGCGGCCGGCGGGGGAGTGCCATGTCCGTCTCGTCTGAATAGCCTCCCCTCCCCTCCTCGGCCAAAAGTCTACCCGGACCACTCCTGCTGCTGCTGGCGGCTAGCTGGCTGGCTCTCTGGTCTCCTTCGCGCTATTTTCCACCAACCAGCGACCGTGAGGCTACCGCTTCCGACAATGCATGTTTGCTTTTCCGGTCTCGAACAGCTGACTCTTGTCTCGAAGCACCAAACACACAAACACCAACCCGACACATTTTTGCTGCTAGGATCGACAAGCCGCCTACGTGTGTGTGGCGCCCTCCGGTAGACACATATCCTTGCCTATTACATCCATGCTGGCAGCTATGTACATTAGAGTATAGTACCACGGGACAGAAGCTTTCCCCCCAAGACACCACCCACCCACCATGTCAGAATTCCGTTACCCGTCAAGTCCTAGAGAGCGTGGCACAACTATATCCACTAGACCCTGAGCTGGAACCAAGCCACACATGACAACTATGTACACAGCCCATCTAAACAACAAAAAAAGAGGGACAGAAAAAGAAGGGGAAAACAATAACAAAAAGAAAGAAAGAGAAAAAAAACAGAAACATGTCGCACCTTTTTTGTCGGCCTTTTCCCCTCTCTCTCGCGCCAACATGAACTATCACAATACGTACATGCACGACCAAGGTTGCCCCCTCCCCCCGCCATGCAAGACGCTCGTAACGGGCGCATTCACGTTGGGCAGCAAGACATGCAATCCCGACTCGGAATCTTGCCTTCAGTCCCAGCAGAGCCGCAGTCCAAGTGAGGAAGGGGAAAAAAAGAAAGAAAAACAGGAGGCGGACAACCTGGCTGGATCCAGTGGCAACCAGTCGGTGCACGCGTGTACGCGTGTGTGTGCTCGTGTTCGTGTTGGTGTATTGACTCGTTTTTGCTGCTCGCTGGATCAACAACACTCGAGGCAATACTACAATCAGACTTGCCTACCTACCTCAGAGGTAGCTAGTCCGCTGCCTCGTGGGACTGTAATAACATACATCAGTGCCTCTCTCTGTCTGTCACAACACCGTAACGAAGTATCAGCTCTTGCATTAGCCGTGTTCTCCTCTCCACCAACTTTTATCAGACCTGAGTTTACCGCAACCAACACAAGCATGCAGGCCCGTCGATCATCTCGGTGAAACAATCATCAACACGTGGTTGGATGGATTTCTAATAGCTTTAGCCACGGGGCAACTGGAAAGAATGGCATAGATGATTTGGTGGGTACAGGAACAGACTGGTGAATTCTTGTGCAGTTTTTGCTGGTCTTGATCATGTTCATCTTGGTGGCTCTGGTTGGTGGTGGTTCTACTGGCAGTTCCGCTAAGGGCTCCAACTTTTCTTCCAGCAGCTCTTTTGCATCTGGATACAGCTTTGGTAGCGGCTCTTCTAGTGGTTACGGGACACCCGGAGCCTCCCACTACGGGCGTGTCAGGTGCTCAGTTGGCTGGCTCTTCGAGGTGCACGCAGGCATCGGCGGCCTTGGCACGTGCATCTTGCGGCAATGGTAGTTCCAGTGCATCTTCCCAAGGTAAGTAGTTATGGCGGTGCTTTCAGTGTGCCGAGATGGTTCCTTAGCAGTGGGGTCAGCTACCCTGTATGTGTCCTACCCTAGAGGTTGGCATCCTATCCGCAGCTCAATCCTCTGTCTCTCCCATATCTATGCCGGTCTCGCACGCCCATGATCCTGTGTGCTGATAATCGTTGGATAAAAATAAACATTTTGATAATCTGACAAAGCGACGGCTGTTTGTTGTCGTGTTTCAAAAATTCCCATGACATCAATGGTGTCTTGGTCTGCTTGGGTGGAGCACAGATTTTTAGTGTCACAAAGGCATTCGCGTTCCTGAACCTGAATCTTGTTCCTGGCAGACCGATATGGCGAGTGCCAATCAATGGGCCGTGACGACAGCTTGGGCAACATGAGCAATGCGACTCTGCCAAAGGGTCCATCTTCTCCAACAGCTGCCCAAAATAGCACCAGCTTGCCAGGGATTAATTATCCAATTCCCCATAATTTAGGCTACCCTTAATAAGACACCAGCGCAGTGGATCCAAGGCCGATTTATGCACACCTGCGGCGCGAGCAACAATTCGCTCCTCCCAGGGCAGCATAAATTGGAAACATCCCAACCGCCAGACGATGAAGTTGAAACCGCCACCAGATATTGAATTGAATAATGTTATAATGGATATAAATTCGGCACGTAAAACGAGCCGCATGAACTCTAGGTCCGGCTAGTCGCAAGTCGCTATCCCAATCACCCAGTGCTCTAAAATGGAACGCCTCTCAAACTCCCACCAATGAAGATTACTCATACAGCTGAATCGTCCATGTGTCTGGAACCCCCATCATCGCGAGAAGGCTCGTGGTCATCTCGATAGGATGATCGTAGAGGGCTTTCGCCCGCGCTGGACCCTCCGTAAGAGGGCCGTCTACCCCTGTTTCTCCACCATCCTAGAGAAAATAGACCCGTCAGCGTGTCCGATGCCGTTGAGCTCCGCTGCCTGAGGTGCCTTCGCGCAACTAGGCCTGGAAACCCCGTGCTTCTGCGTCGCCGTCTTGTGAATTTCCGGGGGGATGACTCGGTGCTCGGGCCGGACTCTTCCCCGTTGGAAGGGATAACGATTGGCCGCCTGGGAAGCAGCGGTGAGGATTCTGCAAACCCGGGCAGCGTACTTGATCGCCGGCGGTTACCAGGAGATACAGCTTCATCGCGATCCTCCAACTCGTCCCAGATCTCGGCGTGCTCAGCCCAGCGAGCGCTCTTTTTCCGCGAGGCATTGAGGGGTGCGGCTTCCCCATTGGTTTGTTGAAATGTTTGGTATGTTGATGGTGTATCCACCGCAGTGGCTTGGTCGGAGCTGAGCAAGGATTCTTCCTCCCCTTCGGTGTCTTCGACGAGGCCGAGCCCGGGTGCCAATGTCGACTGCCCAACTCCAGGTGTATGCTGTTCATCGCTCAAACGCCACGAGAGGGCGAGAACGCCCGACAATAGAATAACAGTGCCCAGTGCGATGAGACAAGCTCGCAGGGCTGAGATTAGGTTGGTTTGGTTGAAGTAGATCAACCCGTCCAGAATCGCAATAATGTTGTAAACACAGAAAACTAAGGGATAGAGAACCGAAGTAGAGACCAGCTTGAGGCCTCGGTGTAGGTAGTACAGCTGGCACAATGCCAAGCAGACAAGGGCAAGAACAATCAGCCACGACTGCCAGTGAACAAACTGATTTTTCCCGCCAATTGTCTTAATTACCAGCTCAACAGATGATTTGGCGAACAAGAGTGCATGAGCCGAGAGATCGCCGCTGATGACGCCATAACTAATGCCGCGGATAAGACGAAACCTGGAGTCGTGCGAGATACTAGACATGTTGTTGACAACGTCGGTCGTCACTGCGAGTGCGGTGACGAATATAGCCTGCAAAACCATCCACGCGATGAACGGTTTCCGCCCCAACAGTTCCAATAGTTCGCCCAAATCATGTGGCGGGGACGGGATAGCGCCAAAAATGGCGATGAGTATAGCGCCCATAGTCACAAGAACTGTTCCTGAAAGTGACCAGCGCGTAAAGGGTTCGTCGAGTATCAAGGTTGCGCAGATAGAGTTGAAGACCAGGCCGGCTGCCTGGAGGGTTGAGAGAACGGGGAGAGGCAGCGTTGAGATCTGGACGGTGCTTCCCAGGAGATTGGCCACAATGAACATGGCCATTCCGATCTGCCATCTCCTTCTACGGTACGGCGGTCGGCGAACATCGTGAGGCCCCTTTTCATCTTCGAGGATGTGCGACTTCCGTTGCAAGGTCAAGCCGAGGCTCTGGACACTGGTTGATAGCAACCCCACAAGAATACCCAACTGGTAGAAAACGTCATGTTAGTCCAGAGAGCCGTCAATAACGCGACATCAAACATACGGCTATGCTCCCGCCTGCTGAGATACCGCCGAACAGCCCCATTGCGCCTGGACCAGGTCCGGGATCATCTGGCGGGGGAGAGTAGAAGCGGCGTCGCTAACTGCGTCGCATAGGAATCGGATTGTGTGGCGGATTTGGTTATACGATGTCGCGTGCGCCCCAGCGGCGGGTGGTGGTCGTTGGGGAATGGGTTGACGTCAAGACTCTTGGGCGCCTCGGTGAGCTGGAAACGAGGGATGGCTCGATGAGAGGGTGGCGGAATGGGGTGCTATCGCGTATCGGGGAGGCGGGATGGAAAGCCCCAGAAATGCGGCTCGAAAAGAGTGCGGGCTTGGGGACGAAAAAGGGCTCCTTGATGCGAAATAATAATACTGGCGATGTCTGGATGGCTGCTGGAGGTGAAATGGTAGACGCCTGGATCCGGCTGACCTGAGGCATGCAACACGAGACGCACCCGCCACTCGCAGCTAATCTTGGGACAGCTAGACGGCTGGCTGGCCGGCTGAGGATGTGGCGGTGCAATCACATGACATCATGTGATCGACGTCATGGGATGCTGAGTGGCCGAGCATGGGAGCCAGTGGGGGTGCGTGGCAGAGGAGCTGTGGCGGCCATGCCGCTAAGCTGGTGTTCCCTTGGGAACTCATCTACCTAGTACACACAGCACAGCACAGCTTGGACCCGCGTCACAGGCAGCTCCGTACTCCACTCTCAACTGCTCGATCTCTCTTCCTCATCCCCAGTCGTCAATCATCTCCACGACGACGAGGTCATCATTGCCCGGCTGCGACGAGCCTGCTTCATCCTACTGTTCCTCTCCGTCAAACCCCTTTAATCCGCCATCATGTCGCAACACGCATTGTCCGACCAGCAGGTACGTTGATCTGGTCCCAGCCTCTCTCTCTCCCGTCCCGCGTCGTCATCAGCATTCAGCTGACCAGCCGGCCATCGCTCCAGGTCGACAATGAGCTCCGCAAGATGACTGCCTTCATCAAGCAGGAAGCCATGGAAAAGGCCCGCGAGATCGAGATCAAGGCCAACGAGGAGTTCGAGATCGAAAAGTCCAAGCTCGTCCGCCAGGAGACCGATGCCATCGACAGCCAATACGAGAAGAAGTTTAAGCAGGCAACCATGTCCCAGCAGATCACCCGCTCCAAGGTGGCCAACAAGACACGACTCAAGGTCCTTGGCGCCCGCCAGGAGCTCCTCGACAGCTTATTCGACGAGGCCAAGCAGAAGCTCGCCGACGGCACCAAAGATAAGGCCAAGTACCAAAAGGCCCTCAAGGGTCTTCTCCTCGAGGGATTCTACGCTCTCAACGAGTCCGACCTCGAGGTCCGCGCGAGGAAGAAGGACAACGATGTTGTGAAGAAGGCCATTGAGGAGGCAGCCAAGGAGTTCAAGAAGGAGCTTGGCAAGGACGTTACCGCCAAGATCATTGAGAGCGACCCCCTACCTGATTCCTCGTACGTGCTTTTTTTTCAAGTTGCTCGAGCTTCCGCAAGCAAAACTAACCCGATGCAGTGCCGGCGGTGTCGTCGTTATTGGTGGAAAGGGCAAGATCGATATTGACAACACTTTTGAAGCTCGATTGGCCCTCCTCGCCGAGTCTTCTGCTCCCGCAGTGCGTGAGGCTCTGTTCGGAAAGAACCCTAACCGCAAGTTCTTTGACTAAGCTCCCGCTGGCCCCTGAGATTATGAGTTTATTAGTACGCTAGGAAAGGCGACAAACGATGAGGATTTTCTCCGACACAAGGCTCGAATTGTTGTTAATCAGTACGCGCGCTCTGTAGCATAGAGGCTATATCATACCGGTTCCGGTTGCTCTTTTTTTGGTTCCTGAATCAGCTTATCTTGTATTCATTAACTACGAGATTTGGTGCATTATATATAAGTACGAAAACGTCCGAAAACGACAGTGATGCTCCCTCTCTATCATGTGTATGGCGCCGTCGCCGTGAGAAGCTTGGAAAATCTATCATGCCCCAGTTGCTGATGTTTTGTCGCAGCTATATATATACATAGCTTATGCCGATGTATCCTCCTTTCCATTTTGATCAGGCTCCTTTGGGCGAAGAAAGTTCTTCATATATTCTTGCTGTTTGGGAAGGGAAGGATCTTCTTTGGTCCTGGCGGATTCAAAGATGCTCTGTTTGGTCCTTTTACGCGTCCGAACAGAGTATGCGAGTCGCTGTTGAACCCAATTGATTGTCGTCTTTGCCTCGGTACGAGCCAGCTTCATCCCCGAATCGTTAATCTTCTTCCACGACTCCTGTAGAATAGTCGTCAGTTCGTCAATGTCTTTGTTGAACTGCCGCTCATCTTCAGGGTCGTCGGTTGGGGTGAAAGCTCCGTCGTCGATGGCGATGTTGGCCAGCAAAACGCAAGCCTGGAGCTCAGAAAAATCCGTCTGGGGTCCGACTTCAAAGTCGTCCTCCTTCATACGCTCGATGATGCGCCGCACCGTCATGACATTGTCTGGTGGTGAGCGGCCAAGAGCCGGGTCGCCAAACAAAAAGGTAATAGCAATCCGGCGCCTCATGTCATAGCACTCCTTGTAATGTAGAGGCATGCAGGCAAGAACACTAACCCTCAGACGCTGGGGCTTAACTAGCGTTGACAGCAGCGCGCACGTTTCGCAGCACTGTTGACTTGTTAGCAAGAGGAAGGTCGAAGCGTCCATGTGCAGAAAATACTCACAAAGGTGTCCCAGTGTGGTCGAGGGATGGAGCGGAAGAGGGCTTGCACCGTATTTTGAAACAAAACAAATATGTCGCCGCTCCAGACCACAAGCTTGTCCATGGCCATCCGTAGCAGCGCCTGGGAGGCGTACATGGCGGATAGGAGGGGCAGATGCGGTGCCATTTTTCTCAGAAGGACAAGGAAAGATTTAAAGCAAGACCAGTCGCGATCTTGGTAGGGATCAGCTGCGATTTTCGGAAGCGCTAGCTCGGCGTTGCGCTCTTTGAGATCAGGAGAAGCACCAAAGAGGAGGAAGAGCTCTTCCATGCGCCGTGGCGTTATCTTGGTTTCAATCTGTTTGGGGCAACGACTGAGAATACGGATATATTCCTTGCGCATGCGATATGATTGTTGGCTGCTCAACTCGCTTAGCATCCACTCAAACAGCTGGTCGGGCAAGTCTGCCTTTCTCAGATATGTCGCCGGCAACCCGGAGACCAGATTCCGTTCTCGTGTTTTCTCGTCGCCTTGGGTTACAAGTTTCCAGATGCCTTTCATCCGCTTAGGAGGCGAGGTGGGAGGAGGAGTTTTGTAGTCAGTGTTGAAGAATAGGAATCGGACCTGCAAGTCATGCCCTTCTCCTGATCTCTGCACCGCCCTGATGAGTTTCTGCGCATCACGACCACTGCCGTCAGTCTTGGCAATTTCCTCAAGGGCGTTGTTGGTCTGGTTTTCCATGTTTTCCATTTCTTCGCCGTAATCATCCCTTTCGTCATGTTTCCCAAGTGCATTGGCTCTCATGGAGCTTTCTTTGGTGGCATCGTCGCGACGCGCATCCTTGGCCAGAGCTTTGAGGTCGAACTTGTGCTTTGGCGCAAGCTTTGCAGGGGATGTATAAGCGATTGCCGTCCTCTTTGCTCGCGGAGTAGTGAATAAGTTCTTGGCTGGAGATGCATTAGTTTGTCCTGGGCGACCACGGCCTAGAATGGCTGACAAGTCCTCGAGAGAGTCGTCTGATGACGACCCGAAGCCGTCGCCCTCGTCATCCGAGGCGCCAATCTCTAGCTCCCGGGTAGGTGCCAACGGGCGAGCCTTGACTGGGGTGTTGTTGAGCTGGCTCAACGGAGACGATGGAGGCAGCGGAGACGGGGACGGAGGGTTCGAATCTGTGCGCCGCAGCTTCCGGGGCGTCTGGGGAGCCCGTACGGCCTGGCCCGCGGGTTTGGGCGCGGGTTTGAAGAAACTCAGGATGTTGCCATTTTTGTTCCTTTGCGACATGATGGCATGCAGCTTCAAATTACGCGCGCGGCCGGTTGCAGGACTGGGCAACACAAGACGAGTCCTAACTTGGGACGATGGCCTGCGCGGTGGAGCAGATTCTCCAACCAAAAAGGAATCCGGGAAGGGACAAGGATCCTCTTTGGGACGCAGGCTGAGGCGCGTCTGACCGATCACTTCCCGCAAACGTTTGGCTACTGGCAAGGAATAAGGCAGATGGCTAGAAGTCGTGTCACCTCACTTCGGGAGGGCAAGCCACATACGGATCTGATTTCTGAGATTTTTAGGTGTGGCGCAGGCACCAGCAAACCGGCGACCAGCTCGCAGCAGGCAGGAGACCTGGAGTGAGCAAGTGGCTCAGTTCTACAGCAGCCCGGAGCTGGGGGTGCCACTGACGCTGACTCCAGCCCAGCAGCTCACTGGTTGGCCTGCGTGCGTGGCATAATCTCCTGTGGCGTTCTTCATAAGCCGTCACGTCAAGCGGGATGGGGGCGAGTAAATTTCAAGGGGTAGTACTGTACTGTAGCAGTGAGTGAGTTAGTGCCATGTCCTAGAAATAGACCACCGGCCCCCCCCCCTTTGCGACCCGGCTTGGCTGCAGAAAGCCGTTGCTGGTTGCTGGCGGCCAATGTTCCCTCCAACCACTCCGACGTGATTCTGTGCGGTGTGTGTCCAGACACACGATCGCGGCACCGACCAGCCGCTCTTGATTTTTTGGTGACGGACTCTTGTTAACTTCCATCCCTCGCTCGCACTGCCCCGTTGGACGGGACCCGGTGCATTGTAAATGAGCGGGCGGCCGACCAGGGTACTTGATGCTTCACCGACAACAATCCAATGATGCTGGTTTCGCGTATCATAAAAAAAAAGGGGTCAGGTCGTGGGCTTGACCTGAAGATTGATCTTCAGGGACCAGGTTTACGGTCCATTCCGATCTATTCGAGCGGGGAACGGCATAAACAGACCTTGGATTGTTCTGGATGGAATGTGTTTAAGGGCAGACCTATTCTGTTCGTGGTATGTGATTCTGTGTTTCGCCCATGGTGGGTATTCAATATGAATACTGGATCCTAGACCCAGGGGATCTTTTAAAATTCTGGCCATGCATTACACTCCCAGAGAATCCTGCCGCCAGCCAACTTGCATCAGCCCTGTTTCGGCGCGTCTGACGACGTCTTTGTAAGTTAGGCCAAACGGTGATCATCAAGGTTTCAGACCCGCGCTTTGAGTCCCTTGTCGACCATCATTCGCCAGGCCCAGAACCTCGCAGTCAACGTATCATGTCCATCCCTTCTTCGTATCCCGGTGCCTGTTTGTTCGTGTCGAGACACTGTCCAGGCCACGGGCCCACGGTCCCACGGGAAATCTGCACTGAGGCTTAGATGCCTACTAGCGGAATGAGCTCTCTCCTATTGTACGGTTCCTCCTCACCGTCGCCCACCTCATGGGCGAAGAGGCACAGGCAACCCAATTCCAGGGGGCCATTTCTAGAAACCCTGGATTGCGTAGCGCAGCCTTTCCTTTCTTTTGGACGGTTTGGGACATGGGCGATCCCGAGGCCGGCCATGTGTTGGAAATTTGGAGCTGCACGCCAAGGGACCCCTGGCCAGGGTCGCTCGGAGCCATGGCTTACAAGGCAGGAGAGTAGACAGGAGGGAGGGAGGGACCGTGCTTCCGCTCGCTGTGCACCGAACGAACCATGGCTGCATCATGACGACAGACAGCCGCGAGAGAGAGCGAAGTGTCCTTGCGCGTATTGGGCCTTTCGTGCGAGTGATGGTGTGGCGACGGGAGGATTTGTAGCGACAACGGAGCCACGGCCTCCAGAGGCCAATTGGCTAGTGTGCACCACCGTTCTATGATTAGGATCTGACTGTTGCGACTACGTATCAGACCACGGTGCTCGGCATTTTAGTATTCACGAGCATCCATTGTCCGGCGGCCATGAGGAACGTTGTGGAGCTTGGCATCAATTGGGGCAAGCCACCGGGAGTCCGCGAAATGGCGACGGCGGGAGAGATGGCCCCGCTGCTAGCTTGCGAGATCAACTGCTGCCACCCGTGCAGGATGCAGCAAGAAGCGCGCTCATGTCATATCGCCCGAGAGTCCGACGATGTCGGAGTTGAACGGTGGCCGCTGTGTGTGTGTGTGTGTGGTGGTTGACGGACGGTGGCGGAAGGTGACATGTTGGGCAATGTTTATGAAAGCTGACTTACAAAAAAGGCGCATTCGGGATCCGACAGACACCGAGGCGAAAAATCATGCACCGACGCCGAATTGACCAAAATTTATCCATGTGCCATCACATCGGGCCGGGCTTCCCATGCCATGGTTCGGGCGCGGTGATGGGAAACGAATGTGAAATGGCCACCCGTGCAGTTTTCTGCGGCCGAGATGGACGGTGAATTGTCGAGGCGCATTGACGACACCAAAACCCAACTCTTATCCCTATGTTTATCGTGGGGCGGGCTCGTTCATCAATTGAACGAGGCGGGAGAGATCTGGGCCACCGAGTGACCAATCGAAAGCGAAAGCGGCCAAGACCACGCCAATCTTATGGAGGGGCCAGCCAATTGGCTCTGGGCAAGACGGTCGGACGGATTAGCCCATGCTGACTGGGTGAATACGATGGGCGAAAAACCCAGCCGAATGGATTGGGAGGCACGGGAAAGGCTATTCAAGCATGGCAGCGGCTGGGCAGAGAAAGCTGGTGATAGGTTCAGGCCACGATGGGAAGAAAATTAAGACCAAGAAGATGAAGGCACCAAGGGTACCCTGAAAGTATCGACGGTTTACGGGTTTGGAAGGATGTGATGGGATAACTTAATTTCCGATGCGGCCAGGCCTGGCCTGTGAAGGGATGGCCTTGCAATGTGCATGTGCTTATGTCAGGATGTTTTAGCCAAGTGGAGGACGCCAGAAGAAGAGAAGCCAAGGCAAGCCGCCCGGCTCACCACCAGCGCCAGCTCGCATGCCTACGACGACGAAAAAGCTTGGTTTCTGCGGGCTGCAGCCTCCAGGGCGTCCAGGGACTCAGCTCGGGGCTGGCACTAACCAGCCTTCTACCCCTTCTCCCTTCAGGGACCAACGTCGCCGCTGGCCGAGTGGGCTCTTTTTCGGGTGCTTGGCTCAGTTTAGTTGGTCTCATACAAGGCTCACGGACCGCCCTCTGTGTATTACTAACGTGGCCTCGTCCAAATTGGTGTCTAAAGGGCGTCTGTCAGCGATGCCGCTAAATGGCGGCGCCCCTCACCCGCTTACAAGAGCACGACCAAGCCATGGGTTCGAGGGGGACCGGATTTGCGTTTTTTTCCCACCCAAGTTCTGATGTGGGATGCCTTTTTTAGTTTGCAGCAGTAGCAACGGTCACGCCGCGGGGAATGCTGCGGATGATGCTGCGGATGATGCTTCGCCGGATGCTGCGGCGGAGT
Organism: Calonectria leucothoes; assembly: GCA_002179835.1. Taxonomy (NCBI): domain Eukaryota; kingdom Fungi; phylum Ascomycota; class Sordariomycetes; order Hypocreales; family Nectriaceae; genus Calonectria; species Calonectria leucothoes. The sequence continues at coordinate 141,336 of NAJI01000107.1, read as the reverse complement.
GCTGACGGACCTGTGAGAGGATGGGTGGTGGTGACTGGCTGCAATACAAGGCTGTTGGTCCCTCTCCCGCTGAGAGACAGTGATAGTGTGAGAGGTGAGCGGGCAAGGTGCGAAAGTGTGCTAGACGGCACGCGCGTGGGCCTGTCGTACGTGTGTTCTCCGTAATCACTGTACCTCCGACAAGGCCTAATTCTGTCACCAGCGGCCGAGACAGTGGACATCGCGAGGAGTACATGGGGGTATGCTTAGGAGGAATGGAAGATCAAAAGAAGGAAGAAAAAGAGAAAGAGGCACGGCACTTGAGAGAGTTGGGTTCGCGACGGTTGTGGTAACTGATTGACTATGTAGGCGCGATGTGAGTTTCGCATTGGGTTATGGCTATCTCGGCGGCTCCTCGCCAAGATTGTCATCGTCGCGGCTCCGTTCTCGTCACTATTCTATTGGCAATGAATGTCCTCCAGAAGAACCCTTCCTTTTTTGCAAGGAGCATCAGGGGGGGCGTGCGTGATGTGTGAAAAAAATGTCTTGGGGGGCGTCGAGCAGGCGAACAAAGAATGCCAGCACGGGGCCGCCAGCGCTGCTAAATAAAAACGAAAGGTCGTTGCTGGATCGGATAAAGAAGTTTAAATCAAACCAGCCGCTTGTCGACGCATTCAAACCCTTCGCTCCATCGGGGGGGAGATTGATGCGTGTGTTGGATTGGGTAGCTTGTGCCGTATCTTGAGAGCAAGGGGGCGTGTGTGAGTGTGTCGTGATGCGACCATTGGCAACGCGCATGTGGCAGGGTAGTGTCGTGGATCTTGCGTGGATGGATTCGTCCCGGTCAGCTTCGTCGGGGCGGATGTTCTCCGAATCTAGCGGGCATTGGGAAACAATGCAGTACTTTCTATGAAATATGTCGGGGGCCGCCTTAGGGGGGGCGCGCCTTGGCAGGGCCGCCTTTTGTACCTGCGCCGGTGCAGCAGAGAAAGCGTACCCGTACCCACTGGACTGTGAATGGATGCGTCGCTGTGTACGGAGTACCCCATTCCGCGACCTACACGCGTCTGTACTGTATAAGGCTTCGTAATGTGTGGTAGATGGGAATAAAAGTGCGTGAATGGAGGGGGGATAGATGAGCGTGGGGACCGCGGACGGCCTTGCAAGGGTGGTTTGCGGTGCGAGATTGTCGTGTTTATTGCAATGCTCAGCACAGCCCTTTGGTTGCATGCCGTTACCTCCGCTGCCTCCGTCCTCCGTCCGCTTGCTCCGGAGCTGGCTATTGCCCGCGGCCGAAGCAAGAATTGACTATCGACTTTTCATGCAGCATCGCCGGATCGCTCGGGAATCAGTCGCTCTTTCTCTCTCCGCATCTCAATCCAATCCAATCCCATGCACTGGAGCAAGCCCTCGCCGCCGACGCCGCTGCCGCCACACCCACCCGCCCACGGCCCAAAGCAGCTTGGTGGTGTGCTGGACGTGTCCGGTGTCCTGGAGGGAGAGGTAAGGTCCCCCAGTCGGCCCCTCAGGTTGACGTCGGTTCCAAATGGAAGCGATGCGCTACGCCCCACTGCCCGCTGCTCGCACACCCTTCGCACACCCACTTCTCCCCCACTGCCATTTCCCTTGCCCAGCCCGTCCCAGGCTTTCCCAGGCTCCTTCAGGTGTCCCAGCCCGTCCCCATCCCCTCTCCCAGCTGCGAGCAGTTGCTCCCTCAGCACCACCGTGACAGGCCCCCAGTGCTCTTCTGCAGACGCCCCTAGCCTGTAGCCCCCCCCGTAGCCCCAGTGGACCGTCGCTCCCAAAGTCCACCGTAGCTTTTTTTCCCTCCCGCCCCGTCTTGCTTACACAACTCCCTATTCTCTCTCCGCCGTCTCCATCCTCATCAACAAACCTCCCATCTCTCCCTCCCCTCCCTCACGGATCGAACCCTTCGTCAACCGCCCCGGTCGGCTTTCATCCTGTCGTCGCCGCTTCTGTATTTTGATCTCGACGACAGCCGGGTACCACGCGAATTGCGCCCTCGTTTTCTGTTCTTGACTCGACAACCTCTCGCGCGTCTGCTCCGGTGCTATTCTCCGAATCTGGCTGGCGTCGAGGGGCGGATCGGGCGCTTGCCCGCGACTTTAGCAACATGACAACATCAACAAACCCTCCCGAGAGTGGCTCCGAACCCAGTGCCCTCAACACCACACAGCGCGCGCGATGGGCTACCAGAAGAATGTCGGTCAAGACCAGTATCAGCAAGCGGCATTCCCTCCTGAAGCGCTCCCAAACCAACAACGAGAAGAACCCCCCTCCCGAAGGTTCCGACCCACCCGGCCAGGACGACCAGCAAACAAACGATGCCTCTGGGAACAAGAACCAAGGCGACGATGATGACGAAGTCTCCGAGAACCGAACTCTCTATTTTAATCAACCCTTGCCTGATGAGATGGTGGATGAGAACGGTCATCCGCTCATGTCATATCCCAGGAACAAGATCCGTACCGCCAAATATACGCCGCTATCATTTATTCCCAAGAACTTGTGGTTTCAGTTTCACAATATCGCAAACATCTTCTTCTTGTTCTTGGTTATCTTGGTCGTAAGTAGCTGTTTCCCCCCCTCTCAGCTCGCACCTGTGCAAGAACCTTAACCATGTGGCAGATCTTCCCCATTTTCGGTGGCACAAATCCCGGCTTGAACGCCGTGCCCCTGATTTTCATCATCACAGTCACGGCCATCAAGGATGCCATCGAAGACTACCGGAGAACGGTTCTCGACATTGAGCTCAACAATGCCCCCGTGCACCGACTGAGGAACTGGAACAATGTGAATGTGCTTGAGGGAGACGTTTCGCTATGGCGGCGATTCAAAAAGGGCAACTCGGCCTTTTTTGGCTCCATTTGGCGCGCCATCCAGTCCATTTGGTCCAAGAAGGCCAAGGAAGAGCGCGCAAAGAGAAAGATTGAGGCCACAGCCGATGAGGAACCTGTCCGACAGTCCATGGAGTCGCACCGAACTCGACGATCCGTGCGCGAGTCTCTGGCCTCGCCATTTACACGCGAATCCTTCATGTCCGCCCGGGAAGATATTCAGATGACCCCCGTGCCCTCGCCCTCGCCTGGACCCCACGTGCGAATTCAGGAGCCTGACAACGACGTGAATGACGCTAAGCGTGTCGCCGCTGTGGCCAACATGAAGTCAGACGTCATCGACTACGGCCGCCAGGCTGAGGGTGCCCGATTTCAGAAAGATGCTTGGAAGAGCATTGTTGTTGGAGACTTTGTTCGTATCTATAACGACGAGGAACTGCCCGCCGATATCATCGTCCTTGCCACTTCTGACCCCGATGGTGCCTGTTTCGTTGAGACGAAGAACTTGGATGGTGAAACTAACTTAAAGGTACGCCAGTCGTTGCGCTGCGGCCGAACCCTTAGACATGCGCGAGACTGCGAACGAGCCAAATTTTCTATTGAGAGCGAGGGCCCTCACCCCAATCTTTACAAGTACAACGCTGCCATTAAGTGGCAGCAGCCCGTTCCCGGCTTTCCTGGCGACCCCGAAGATATGACCGAGCCCATCAGCATCGATAACCTGCTTCTCCGAGGTTGCCACGTACGAAACACCGAATGGATTCTTGGTGTGGTTGTCTTCACTGGACATGACACCAAGATCATGATGAATGCCGGTATCACACCCAGCAAGCGCCCTCGAATCGCCCGTGAGATGAACTTTAATGTCATTTGCAACTTTGGGATCCTCTTCGTCATGTGTCTCCTTTCCGCCATCGTCAACGGTGTCGCGTGGGCCAAGACCGACGCTTCGCTTCACTATTTCGAGTTTGGCTCAATCGGAGACACCCCGACTATGACTGGCTTCATCACCTTCTGGGCTGCCCTTATTTTGTTCCAGAACTTGGTGCCCATTTCCCTCTACATTACTCTCGAAATTGTTAGAACCCTCCAGGCCATCTTCATCTACAGTGACGTGGAGATGTATTACGAGCCGATTGACCAACCTTGCGTCCCCAAGTCTTGGAACATTTCCGACGATGTTGGTCAGATCGAATACATCTTTTCTGACAAGACAGGTACTCTCACCCAAAACGTCATGGAGTTCAAGAAGGCCACAATCAACGGACAACCTTACGGAGAAGCCTACACCGAGGCACAGGCTGGAATGCAAAAGCGACTGGGTATCGATGTTGAGAAGGAGGCTGAACGGGCCAAGGTTGAAATTGCCCAAGCCAAGGTCAAGGCTCTCGAGGGTCTGCGAAAGCTGCACGACAACCCCTTCCTCCACGACGAAGCTGTCACCTTTATTGCCCCTGACTTCGTTGCCGATTTGGCTGGTGACCATGGTCCTGAGCAAGCAGCAGCCAACGAGTACTTCATGCTGGCCCTCGCCCTATGCCACACTGTCATTGCCGAGCATGTTCCTGGTGATCCCCCCTCCATGATTTTCAAGGCCCAATCCCCTGATGAAGAGGCTCTCGTTGCCACTGCTCGTGATATGGGTTTCACCGTCCTCAGCCAATCTGGCGACGGCATCAACCTTAATGTCATGGGTGAAGAGCGCCACTACCAGATCCTCAACACCATTGAGTTCAATTCGACCCGAAAGCGCATGAGCTCCATCGTTCGAATGCCCAACGGCCAAATCGTTCTCTTCTGCAAGGGTGCCGACAGTATCATCTACTCTCGCCTGAAGAAGGGAGAACAAAAGGAACTGAGAAAGGAAACTGCCGAGCACCTGGAGATGTTCGCCCGTGAGGGTCTGCGTACTCTTTGCATTGCCCACAAGGAACTGTCTGAAGCCCAATACCAATCTTGGAAGAAGGAGCATGACGTGGCTGCCACTGCCCTGGAGCAGCGTGAGGAGAAGCTGGAGGTTGTTGCTGAGCTGATTGAGCAAGACTTGTATCTTTTGGGTGGTACTGCTATCGAGGATCGACTTCAGGATGGTGTGCCAGACACAATTGCTTTGTTGGGTGATGCCGGTATCAAACTTTGGGTCTTGACCGGTGACAAGGTCGAGACGGCTATCAACATTGGTTTCTCATGCAACCTGCTCAACAACGACATGGAGCTTATTCACATCAAGGTGGATGAGGACGAAACTGGTGAAACCAGCGATGAAGCCTTCCTGGCAATGGCTGAGAAGCTGCTCGACGACAACATGAAGACGTTTGGTATTACCGGTAGTGATGAGGAACTTGCCCGTGCTATGAAGAACCACGAGGCCCCCGCGCCAACTCACGGTTTGGTCATTGATGGTTTCACTCTCCGATGGGTCCTCAATGATGGCCTGAAGCAGAAGTTTTTGCTGCTCTGCAAGCAGTGCAAGTCGGTTCTCTGCTGTCGTGTCAGTCCCGCCCAGAAAGCTGCTGTTGTTGCCATGGTGAAGCAAGGTTTGGATGTCATGACTCTTTCCATCGGAGACGGTGCCAACGACGTTGCCATGATCCAGGAAGCTGATGTTGGTGTCGGTATTGCTGGCGTGGAAGGTCGACAGGCCGCCATGTCTTCTGATTATGCCATTGCGCAGTTCAGATTCCTCCAGAGACTTGTCCTTGTCCACGGCCGCTGGTCCTACCGCCGTCTTGCAGAGAGTATTAGCAATTTCTTCTACAAGAACATGGTGTGGACTTTTGCCATTTTCTGGTTCGAGATCTTTGCGGATTTTGACATGACGTACTTGTTTGAAACCACCTACATTCTGATGTTCAACCTGTTCTTCACCTCGGTACCTGTGGGTATTATGGGTGTGCTGGATCAAGACGTGTCGGACAAGGTCTCACTGGCCGTACCGCAGCTGTACCGCCGAGGTATCGAGCGACTTGAGTGGACTCAGACCAAGTTTTGGTAAGTGACAGGACGAGTTTGAGCAATCCCGAGACATTGTGTAAACTAACAAGAGTGCAGGCTATACATGCTGGATGGTATTTATCAATCCGTCATGGTCTTCTTCATCCCTTACCTGCTTTTCGAAAACGGCACCTTCATCACCATGGATGGTTTGAACGTCGAGGATCGAGTTCGATTTGGAGCATACATTGCCCATCCCGCCGTCATCACCATCAACATGTACATTCTGATTAATACGTACCGATGGGATTGGCTGATGCTCCTCATCGTGGTCATCAGTGATGTTTTCATCTTCTTCTGGACCGGAATCTACACGTCATTCACCTCTTCCGAGTACTTTTACGAAGCCGCCAACCAGGTTTACCGAGAAGCGACATTCTGGGCCGTCTTCTTTATCGTGCCCGTCATCTGCCTGTTCCCTCGATTTGCCATCAAGGCTCTGCAGAAGGTGTACTTCCCCTACGATGTTGACATTATCCGAGAGCAGGAGAGAATGGGCAAATTCTCGCACCTTTCGCCCAAGGACGACTCGGATGATGCTACCGTGGCCGATTCAAGGAGCAACAGGTCCAAGTCGTCCAACAGCTCCAAGTCCCGGAAGATTAAGCACGCCAACTACGGCAGCGTTGACGAAGATTTGCGGCCTATCTACCCGCCGTCTACAGCTACGCGCGCCACAACGTACAACCAGCACAGCCAGAATGGCAGCGACTCGACGAATTACACGGGCCCCAGGATGTCGATCGAGGTGGCCATGGGTGCCAGCGGTGGTGGAGGCGGTGGTGGTGGCCATCAGACGAGGCCGTCCATCGACCGGGCCCGTCCATCGTACGACCGCATGCGTGCTTCGATGGATCGCGTGAGACCGAGTTACGAGGCCAGCTGCGACTTCACATCGGCGGCGCGGCTATCGCGTATAGAGTCGAGCCAGTCACAAGGAGGGCCCCGATTCCCGCGATTGCGCGGCCTCTCACTTTCCAAGAGCGCTAACAACTGAGCGCTCTTGCTATATACCGAACAACGACGCTCCTTGTATATTACCCAAACTCACGACTGGTAAACACCGACCGAAATTCCTTTTGAGAGCCGTCATTTTTCTTGTTTTGATATCCCAGGCCCATTACGAGGCCATTGATGCACTTATGATCTGCACGAGCGATCTACGAGTGGCTTCTCCACCGCACCTGAAGGAGCTGCAAGCTCTGGCGTTCAAATTTTATGAACGCACCATGCAAGGAAGGGGTTGATTTGGTTGCTTGATCCCCGCCGTTTTCTCGGGGAGTCTCTTTGTCTTATACACACGCAGGGCGTTTTGAAAGGGGAAATGCAAAAGGTGACTTTGGTTTTTGTATGATTGTCTGTTGGCTCCTGCGCTACACCGCCATTATTTTCTTACATCTCTTTTCCGTCTCGTCTTTTTTTCTTTTTCTTTTTCTCTCGATTTCGCATATTAGAGCTGAGAAAGCGGCAAAACTCAATCATTATGAGAAGTGGTCTTTTCTTTGAGTGAAAATCAGGGGGGAGGGGGAATAGGAGAGACAGGCCTTGGGAGGCGAAAGGATACAGGTGGACTGTACATACGGCATTACAATAGCTTGTGCCCTTTTTTATTTTTCATTTGCAGATTAAACAGGTCAACACGAAGATATAATTTCACGATTCTCCCCTGCGTAGCGGTGCCCCAATGTGATTTGACAGTTGAGTCGGGTTGAGTTTGTGCAGGTGACTGCATGAACTGGTCCAGTGTTGGACCGGGGTACTGACGAGGCTTGGTCGGGTTTGAGTTGGGTGTTTGCGCACCAAAGGTTTGTTGAGGCATCGAGTTGGGTTTGTGATTGTTCTTGTTATTACTTGAAAGATGGCTGTCGACCGATCCATTCTCTCCCCTTTGATTGAGGCTCTCCCACACAGAGAGTGCATCGGCGTACCTCGCCATCATCACGATACATCAACCTGTTCATCCACCACCACCACCGCCGCCAAACATGAATCCGCCAGTAGAGGGAATGTGTTACATGGTGCAGCTATGGAATGTTTTGTCAGACGACGACAAGGCGCACCTCATTACCTTTATGCGGCAGCTCGAGCGGCCACACGGTGATGATGACGACGATGATGATGTTGGACGGCCTTCCCCTTCTTCTGCGCACACGACGACGCAGCCGGGGACTCGCAACGATGCGACTGCGCACCTGTCCCTGATGCCGCTCTGGCACCGCCTCACGGCCGACGACCGCGACAACATGGTGCTGTTCCTGCCGCCGCATCCCACTCTGCCGTCCAGCAACCCGCTCCATGGATGGTGCGGCTCGGTGCACAGCAGCGTGCGAAATGCTGCCTCCGCGTCGCCAGGAGCCCACACCATCAGGGCCCACGTCGACCGGCTGCGGGAGCGGATGCACCTTCTCCGGCAGGTCGCGCCGGCCATGGCGGACCTCAAGTCGGCCGGCCACTACACGCAGTCGACGGTGGCGCTCAAGGCCTTCATCATGGAGGGGGACTTGGGCCACGTCCAGTCAGTCATGGCGAGAATGGCCAGTGGGCTGGGAAAAGTGCAGAGGCATGATTATCACCATCCAGATGCAAAGCTGTGCATGAACCTGGAAAAGCGCGCCGCTTTCGCCCTGGACTCTTGCAAGTCAACCCCAAAGTCACCCCCCCCCCTTGTTTATTGTCAAGTCTTGCCCAGTGGCTGATGCTCTCTCTCTCTGTGTATTCTAGGCTGCAGCCGGGGAATTTTCAGGTTCTTGGAGGGTCGAGAAGGAGAAGAAGGGAATTTGAAAGTTCCAACAATGGGGGAATCATCATCATCACCATCGTCATCATGGATCTACGCCACCACCACCACCACCACAACTTGTGAGACAGCTGGCGGCGAAGAATGGGACCCCCGGACCACGCTGGAGCTGTTTTGGAGCCGGCAGACGGTCCAGGGATGGTACGACGGGTGGCGAGGGACGGGCAGGGGCAGCCTGGTGGTGATGAACGGGTTTGCCGGCTCCAGGAAGCTCGAGACGCTCAAGCTGGTGCAGGAGAGGCTCCCGCACGTGCGGGTGCACGTCGTGGCGCACCGCTACCTTTGCAAGCTGGCGCAGGCGGTGCACCCGGACGACGACTTCCAGCAGGATGCGCTGCAGCGGCAGCTTCGCAGGGACGTCTTTGGGCACGTCCGGCAGCTCGTGCTGGGCGGGCACGCCGTCTTCATCACGGCCTGCCTCTCGCGCCACCCGCCAGACGTCGCCGTCTGCGACGACTACCTCAGGATAGCAAAGGACGCAGACGTGCCCGTGGTCTGGATCAATGCGCACAGCAGCGGTCCTCTGGCCGCCGCCGAGCGCGGGCATGCTGCTGCTGCTGCTGCTCCGTCTCCGCCTCCCTTTTCTTACTACCCGCCCGGCATCATCCCGATTGCCCAGCAAGGGACGTCGCCGGAATGCCAGCTCGTCCGACCGCTGCAGGATGTGGCCAGCCCACCAGGCGGCGTCAAGTTTGCAGAGGTGCGCGTGGCCGGAACGCTGGGAGCCTCCGCCGACGGGATCCTGGACCTGCTCTATTCCGTCGGGGCCAATATTCCCATCCCGCCACCGCGAGCATGGCATGATGGCCATCACAATGGGAGAGTCCCTGGGCAAGCAGCGAATGCTGGCCATCACTACGAAAGAGCCCCTGGGCAAGCAGGGTACAGGCTTGATCATGGCCAAATAGCAATGCCGCAGGGGTATCATGGGACCAGCGGCCTTGGCGCACTTACATGGCCATGCTACTCATTTCCATTTTGTTGACCCTTTGGCCCTTGGTCAATGTAGACTGCTCTACTAAGAGGTGCCTCTAGATGGATGGATGAAGAGATGAGAAAATCCTCAAACATGTGTGTGTGTGTGTGTTTGTCTTACATTGTGTCTAGCCTTCTCGCCCGCTCGCCCCTTTTCCTTGTGCCATGATGGAATTGAACCCTTTTAACGGGAGGGGAACCGCTGTTACTTGTCAAATTGATGTGCTTTTTTCTTGAGCCATGGCGTTGCGCACGTTTCGTAAGACAAAGCCAGTTTCTTTTTTTTGTGAGCAATAATTAAAGATGGGATGGACTCGAGTCGGGGAGGCGGACACTCCTCCGAGAAAGAAAAACGAAAGAAAAAAAAACCCTCCGAGTGCATTTTATGCCTGGCTCTCGCTCAGCCTTAGACATTTTAAACTTTTTATTTTTATTTTTTGACGTCAGCAAGCCTGACCAATCAACCGACCCTGTCTTGATGCTCGAGCTGAAACGCTTGAGACAGGTTGGGAAGAAGGCGTACTGCGCCATGTCATCATCGGCTTTCCTCTCTTTCTTTTTCTTGGAGGAGCGCCGACGCTGCCGATACGAACCGGGTTTATGCGTTGGGGGCGAGCTCAAGCGCGAACGAGATGGCATGCATATGCTGACGGGACGCCAGAGAATAATTCAAGACTAATAAAATTGGCTAAAACTAATTAAAAAAGAAGCATCTTTACGCATAAATCGTCTCTAAGACAGGTGCTGGGAACGAAACCCGGCGCACAGAAAGGAGGCGCGCTGCTCCAGCATGATGGTGACGGCGCTGAGGTACAGCACCTGGTCGGGGTTCCACTCCTCCCTCCGGAGCTTCTCGTACCCCCCGTCGACCTTGTATCGCAGCTCGACGCAGACGGGCTTGGTGGTGAGGAGCACGAAGACGCAGACCCAGTCGGGCGGGAACTCGACCTCGTAGCAGGCGTCGGCCCGGAACGTCTGCGGGCACTTGTGCGGGAGGTTGAGGTTCCCGACGCCGAGCTCGCGCTTGCACCACGGCGTCGATTCCACCTGCAGAGGCGCGTGTAAGTCGCACAGGACCGGAGGGCTGCCAAGCAACTGACCTTTTCCCGTATCGTGTCGTACAGCGCGACGCAAGGGTCCGGGAGGTTGTACGTGAAGATGTTGTCCATGACGTCTCCGCCCCGTGTTGCCGGAGACGGGATGAGGGCCACGAGCTCGGCCGCCGCCTTCTGCCGCGCCTCGCGAGCGTGGTCGCCCATGAAGAAGAAGCCATACCGCCCGTCGCGCTGCCTCTTCCGCGCCATGGACGGCTGCGGGTACATCTTGTTCGTCGTGGAGGCCATTGGTCTTTGCAGCTCTGGTCAAGGCCCGAGGAGAGCGAGGGAGGGCTGTGATTCTGGACATCAAGATTAATACAGGAACAGGAGCATCCCCGGAGGAAAGGACCCTTTGAATCAACCACCCCGCCTCTCCCCGTCCGTCTGGGAATGGAGCCGCCTTAGGCAACAAGTGCGACAGCCCAGTTTGCCCGCACGCCGCCATGAGCTGATGTGGTTATCCTGTTTTGTTTTTTTCTCACCACGTCTTGGTCTTGGTCTTGGTCTTGGTCTCAAAAGCAATGCAGATGGTTGTACTGGTCTCGGAACCAAGACCGCAGCCAGCCACTTTCCAAGTACACCGTCAATCAGGTTGGAGAGATGAGCATATCGCTACCAAGCCATCCCCTCGAGATGTTCAAGTGGCTAAAAGCCATAAACCTTCCTTCCGCTGATCTATACTTGCCTTCTTAACATGGAAACTGCGCTTGGGAGAGCCATCTCCTGCAGCTGCACCCCGTGATGGAACAAGCAAGGCCGTTTGGTGGACTTGTACTGTATGTACACCACTCCAGGGCCGTTGTCAAGTAACCTCCATGTCAGAGCCTCGAACCTTCTTCTAGCGCCTTTTTTAAACCGCCGGAAGCCAGGTTTTAGTGTCTGTGTAATGCCTACCGTGCCGATCTTCAAGCTCCCGCTGACCACCTGGTAGTGTGCACGTTCTAGCCCCCATCATCACGGACATCTCGACATCTCGATTGCCGGCGTTTCCCGCATGAAACACCTAACCATCACTTACGACCCGGGCTCGACAAAGGCCCTAGGGCCCATGCTACCCGGTTATCTCTGCAAGCTCAGTGACATCCGTTCCGAGACAAGCAACAATGGTGATTTGAACATCTGCTTTTAAAAGTCCATGAGAATATTGCGCACGTACACACACACACACACAATGAAGAAGTTGGACCAGCCGACCTCAGTTGCACGGGTTCCATCTATGAAAAAAAGCACAAGCAAAAAAATATCATGTAAATTATTACACCAGGAAACTAGACTAGGAAAATGACACCAATAAAACTAAGTTACAAAGAAGAAATGATTTGTACGAGTGTAAAAACTAGTTGGGAAACAACTTCTCCAATGCCTCTCCAGCGCAAGGAAAGCCAAGCTCAAAGTTAAGAAACGCAGTTCCCTGAGGGCTGCTAAAGCCGTTCATAAAAATGCAGCGGGTAAAGTTGAGGCCCTGGGCCCGCTCCTTCTGGTAGACGGGAGCCTCCTCGATGCCTTGGGCAATGCCGTTGCCAAAGACGCCGCGGATGAGTCTGATGTTGCAGCCCTGGATTTGGTCCACGTGAGCAGCCGCCATGTTTGGCAGGATGAGCTCCCGCACGGCGCCGTTGGTCTCAAAGTGGGCGCTGAACAGGACCATGGCAAGGCGCTCGACCTTGTGCGGCAGGATCTCCAAGCTCATGATGCAACGCATGTAGGTACCCACATCGGGCACAAACTTGATGGTGAGGGCGGCCATCATCTCATTGTTTTTGAGCGTGACCCGCCGGACGCAGCCCTGAAGGTATTCAGGAAAGATGTTCAAGTTGTTGACGTTGGTGCCCCAGTAGGTCCCGGGGTTGACCATGGGTGGTCCCACGGCCCTGACATTGAGCCGCGGCATTGGGTCCGCAGTCCGGGAGGAAGAGGGACTGCCATTCTGAGGAGGAGGGAAGTTGGTGTTTTGGGGTGAGTAGGTGGCATCTTGGGGAGAGAAGTTGGCAGCACGAAGAGAGGAGAAGGCAGGAATCTGGGAAGGCATATTGACAACCGAGCATGACGCCCGGCGCGCGCCCTCGCCCGAGCTCTGTCTCTGGGACATGTCTCTGGCCGGCAAGATGTATTTGAATTCGGTCGAGGTGTTGATTCCTAGGTTGTTTCGGTTAGTAATCAATCATGCAACAGAGTGTGTGGAAGAGAGCGAGAGGGATTGACTTACGACGGCGTTTAAGGACAGGGGAGTCTCCGGCACAACCCGCCTCCATGCTCAGGCGAACTCTGTACGGGTTGGTGTCAATACCAGAGAGGTATATATATGGTCATGGAGAGAAGATGGTGGGCGGGTGGGTAGCTTATGAGAGAGACAGGGAGAGAGGGTAACAAGCGGGAATGAAAGCGAGGGGGAGTAAACAATATAAGGAGCATCCCGAGTCTGGACCAACGGCAAACGGCAGAGGCAAGACATGGCGACAATGTAACTGCGTGGTTGGCAGTGATTGCTTTTGCACCAAGACTCGAACTGCAACATGCGTTTTGTCATTTAACCCCGAAAATGGGCGGGCGCCCTGGCTGCATACGCATATGTACGCATGCGCATACACGCCACCATGACACTGCAGCCAACCTCAGAAGGCAGTAGAGAAGACGAAGATTGCTTTTTTTTCGCACCCCAAGTCTCTCTCAGAACAGGGCTGCCTGACATGCTCGCTACAGCATCGCTTAACCTCGATGCCCATTGGACATAGGCCCTCTGAAGCGCCAATCACTGGGGAATAGCGACATCCCTGGTCGAGCCTGTGACGTGAGCCATGCCAACCAAGGTGGTATCAATGGCATCCCGCCCAAATTCGGCCTGCCTTCTCCTGCATTCGCCCCCAAGTGATAGATCGACTATCATTGTGAAACACCCAGCCGCCGTTACGTACGTTATTGGTGGAAACATCAGTTGTTGGCATATACGCCAGACCGATGCCCGCGAATTGATTAATACTCGGACGGTTTTTTTCTTTTCTTCTTCTTCATTTCTTTCTTCCTTGTCGCTGCAAGCGCAACCCCCTCTTAAGCACAACGTTACTTTGGGACCGATGCATTCGAGAACGCGTTGGGGTTGTTGTTGGCTTTACCAAAAAACGGAACCTAGAGCGCGACGTGATCGATAAACCTGGGCTCGGGGCTACCACTGGGCAAGAAGCATGTTTGTTTTTGTTTGTTTTTGTTTTTGTTTTCTCGAGATAACAGCGCAACCGATGCGTTCTATTGGATGGTACTCTCTGCGTATCGGTCACTCGAATCAGGCAACGGAAGAGGTGGCATCTCAATGAATCAGATGAGTCCGGGCTCAGCTGCCTGTAAGAACTAGTCGTTTTGGTGAGCGATTCGATGCTGGCGCCATGCGGCTTCAGCCCAACACAGACCGGAGAGGAAGAAAGCATAAAGAACAGAACAATGGCTGCCATGTTCAGAGGGAGACAGTGTGGAGAGAAAGACTGATATGCCGTGTACTGTGCTGGTGGGTGAAATTTGAGTACTGCGGCGTGACCCCGAGTACGTACCTCTACCTCGACCTCGACCTCGACGCCCAGTGACGGCTAGCGGCCGGATACATTAGCACATAGGTACGCAGTACCCATTTACAAGGCAGACAAATCCGGCAGGTGCGTGTTTGTGATAGAATAAGTAAATGGCACATCTTTGAGCGTCGCCCGGGGAGGCTGCGTCCGTCCAGGTCGCCCAAATCGCTCAGGTGAGGCTGACCCGGTAGTTTGGAAACTCCAACCTTCCTGCCGTCGAGTCTAACTTAAATTCATCGCCCACCCGCTTTTTTCTCATCTGAAGAGACGGCGTGTTAGTGGGCGCGGACAGCAGGACGCAGGCTCTGCTCGCGAGGCGAGCAACCCACAAATACACTCTTGTGCCTCTCCTTCGCTCCGGTGTCCTCAATCCGCAAGGGAAATGGCGAAGTAGGTAGTTTGGGCTTTTTTATTCCGTGCTGTATGTGTGTGTATGCTTCCTCGAGCAACATTTTTACAATTGGGTTCTGCGTACAAATGAGCCTCTGCCCATCATTACATCCACCAGAGCCTCGACCAGCATTTCCATCGCCCCCCAACGGAGAAAGGGGATCGATCCATCGGTTTTGTTTCCCATGCTATGGTTGGCTTGGAAATTTCTCCCCTGGGCATCTCCGGCAACAACTCTACCACGCCAGCAGGGTCTTTTCAGCCCAGTATTGCGGGCCTCGGCGGCCCGTTTCGTGCCCCAAACTTTAGGCTATGCCCAAAATAGCCACCTCTCTACCTTCTGATTCTTTGGTCCATAGGCGCGTGATACACTCGTCAAGAAGAACGCTGGTAAAATGATGACTGGTATCTTGCTGCCAAAGTCTGTTGAGCATACACAGGTTCCCATTCTCCATTTTTCCTAGCAGAATTCTTTTGCCTCAGTGACATGTGAGGTCTTCATGTACCTGGCCCAAATCGCATGTAACCGGATCAAGTGTGTCTGCAAGTTGCGTTGTAAAACCCGGTCTCGTATGGTCCTCTGGCAAAATCACCACTGGCTGCTCCCTAAGGAATAAATGGCGTTTATTTTTATTTTATCTTTAGCCCATACACTTATTTTCATTTATCTTTAGGTTATATTCCTCTATTTCTCGTGCTGTTGCTTGCTGGCTTTGTTGACTTCCCCATACAGCCCCAAATGTACTTTCATCATGTATTTGCAAACAACTTGACTCCATGTTAGTTCTGGTAGAGCCAAAACTGGCCCAGGTACACATACCTCTCCGGCCTGCGATGACTCCATTAGCAGGGGAATGACCCCTTTGAATCATCACATTGACACTTGTAACCTCTCGTCAAAAAACCCTTTTGGAAAACCCTTTGGGACTCAAGTTGGCTATATATCATTCAGGACCATGCTCGTCTCCGTTCTCAGAATCTTCTCCTCTGCATCCCCGTCTGCATCTCCATCTGCATCTGCGTCTGCATCTTCGTCTGCATCTACATCTACATTCGCATCCGCATCTGCATCTCCATTCACACCTGCTTGCTATCACATTGCTTCTCCGTCACTCTTTATTCATCACCTTCCTTGTTAGCATAGCGAGCACAGCCCACTGTTGAGTGTATACCAGAGCACCTACAATGGATCCCTTCTTTGGTTTGGAGGACCCTTTGGTTGACGGGTCTTTTGATTGGTCCATAGACCCCAGTTCTCAACCAGCAGACATGGATATGAGCTTCCTTGACCTGCTGCAAACCCCTACCCTTCCTGCCGCAGACTCCAATTTCGACGCCGCCCTGGGAGTTGAAGAGACCAACCTTCTTGGTCTCCTCCCCTTTTTGAGCTCAGACGAGCCACAGGCTGGTGATGGTGACATCAGCCCCAGCCCAACTCCACCAACGCCAGACGCCCTCCCTGGCTCACCCGCCCTCTCTAACTCGCCCGCCCCTGGCTCACCCACCCTGTCTCTACAGGATGAGGAAGAAGAGTCTCTCTTCGGCTCGCCTATCCTGCCAGCACAAAAAGAAGTGACTGGCAAGAAGGCCCAATCTTTTACTCTGGTGCTCCCGCAGCCCGCTGCCGCCCAACCTTTGGCTCTCCCCAAACCAAAGGTCACTCAACCCCTGGCCCTACCCCAGCCGGAGGCTTCTCAACCTCTCGCCCTCCCTCAGCCAGACGTCACCCTGGCTCTCCCCAAACAAAACGTCACTCAGCCCCTGGCTCTGCCTCAGCCGGAGGCTTCTCGATCTCTTGCCCTCCCTCAGCCAGACGTCACCCAAACCCTGGCTCTCCCTCAGCCAGAGGCGTCTCAACCTCTGGCTTTTCCTCAGCCTGGGTCCTTTCAGCCTCTGGCTTTTACTCAGCCGCTGGCCTTCCCTCCTCTTCGACCTTTCCCCCAGCCCTTCCTGCAGCTCCCATCTGCCCCCGCCACGTTTACTGCTCCCGTGGCTCCCGTGGCTCCCGTTGCGTTCGCTGATTCCGTTGCGTTCGCTGCCCCTGCTGCTCTCACTGCCCCTGCTGCTCCTGTCCCTGCTGCCCCCATCTCCGCCGCCGCTGGTGCTGTAGATGCTTCGCCTAAACCCAAGGGCAAAGGGACCAAGCGAAAGAAGGCCGCCGAGGGCGACGCACCTCGAAAGAGGTGCGTGTCCTACTCCTGCGATAACTGCAGGAGGCGGAAGAGCAAGTGTGTCCGGGTGGGAGACGGCCCTTGCGAAATTTGCGTCAAGGCCAACAAGCCCTGCGTGAGGGATGGCAAGGACGGCCGGGAAAAGGCCTCGCTGGCGGCCGCTTGCCAGGCACAGCTGGACGGCTTCCGCAAGGCCCACGCCGCCATCGTCACCCTCGTCGTCAAGGTGAACGGGCTCCTGGGCGACTCGGGCCGTGCCGGCAGCTTCGCGGGGACCGCCGCCTCCTTGGCGGATCCCCAGAACGACAATGCCGAAGCTCTGATGAGGAACTTACCCATCATTGCCCAGTGCACCCCCGGCGCCGTGTACCCAACCCTGGCCTCGCGTGCCCGTTTCGTCCTCCCCTCCCCGCTGCCCTTGGATCCCGCGGCGCTCAGTAAGCCTGAGCTGAAGGGGCAGATGGACCTCTTCAGCCAGGCCACTGGGGCTTGGCTCGCCGGCATCCGAAGGGGCCTCGTTGCTGCAATGGCCCCGGCCGAGTCTTGGCCGCAGCCCGCCGACAGCATCCAACTGGGCCTCGAGGTCGATGCCGTCAATATCGAAGGCATCGCCAACTGGGGCAAGTTAAACCCGTGGACTGACCAGCTTTTGGGGTCCCAGTGAGCGGGAGAAGAGCCTATCGTGGCTGATTCTTGGTGTCTTGGTGTCTTGGTTTCTTGGTTTGGTGGTTGTTCTTGTCGTTTTTGGTTCGTTTTTGGTTTTCTTTTTGGTTATCATTTCTGCCGTTGTTGCTGTCGTTGTTCCCTCATCATTATTTATTCTTGTTGTTACTCTCATGGCGCATGGAAAAGTGGCTGCATGATGGAGTTTGGGTTATTTTTTGGTTTGGGCAGTATGATAATGACTAATGAGAAATGACCGATTATGATGCCTCGTTTTGATTGACCTACTTCCTTTCTTTGAAATGACATTCAAGTTCTGCAGGCCTTGCTTGCTAGAGCGCAATATCCTCTACTTGGCTAGCGTTTGGAGTTTCAGAGACCCTAAACCTAAGTTGTGACTTACTTGCCCATACCTAATTTGACATGGCTTTAAAATACTTAGTAAAACTGCTCAGCCAAAGCCTAACAGCCAACACGTGTGCTCCGTATCTCACCTTGGCAAGGACATCAAGGCTTATTGGAGAAAACGATACGAAATTATGTAATTTGCAATATGTCGCAAATAGAATAAACGCTCAAGGCTTATGTTTCGGCGTAATGTGCTATTGTCTAGATTATTCGATGAAAAGAGTGTAAATGCGGGCAAGCTACCCTAAACATGTTGGAGTCAACTAGAAAAAGGTGTTTGGTCTAAGCACATGCTGCATCCAATCCAAGCGTTTCCTTGGGCTGAACGAAATTTTGCACTTGAGAACATGTTCCTTTGCGGAATTGTTGTTAGTTGAGAAGGAAGGGACCTTCGGGACAATGTTAATTAAGGTATGGACGAGGTTTGTGACAGCTCTGGAATCAATTGCGGTGCCTCAACCTGCTTGTATAGCAACAAGTTTTATTGCTTGGGGTGAAGCATGCAATAGAAAGAAAACAACAATTTTACATTTATTTTGGTTGGAGGGATATGCGTGTTCGAATAAACAACTTGGGCTGTTGAGCCGCCGCGGGGACCCGCTGGCTCTGATTGGTTTGCTTGGCTCACCCTGATCAATTGAAATACTCTTCCCAACCTGGCGGCTGCTCTCCTTATTTTTAATTGTAATTTCACATGAAAATGGAGACCACGCGAGGCTCCAGTAAAGCATTTGTATGCGGTATCGGTATGCACCGCCGTTTTGGCTGAGTGTGGTGGTGTCATGTCCAACTTGACAGGACAGGGGTGGGCTGCAGGTACGAATACGACAACGGGACTTGCTCATCCTGACAGGGTATATACCGGCCCCACCCGCACCATTCATTAGAGCTCCCCTCCACCGCCCTATCTCGACCTTGTACTTTTGGAGCAGCTCGCCAGCCAGTGTCACGAGCTGAGCCAACTACAAAAGCAGGGCGCATAGGGCCATCCTCGCCCTTCCATCCCATCAATTGACTCCTCGCAGCTCCCGCTCACCACCCCCCAATGGATGTCCCCGAGCCCTTTGCCCTGTGGGCGTGGCGCGAGGCGAGCACCTATGCCACCAACCAGCTTGGCGTGTCGTACGTTGCAAACCGCCCCTTCACTCCCTGCTTCGTGTGTGAACCAGCTAACCCTCTGCTCCTCGTCCCGCAGCCAGCAGGTCTTCTCCTTTGCCGCCTCTTGGGTTGCCATTGCCATCTCCATTGGCCTGATTTCCATTGCCAACAAAGCTGCCAAGGCCACCGTCGCGACCATCCCCCGCCGATACTCCGTTCCGCCTCCCAAGTTCCCCGAGACCACCACCAATGTTGAGCAGACCTCAATCAAGATCCCCGGCAGCTCAGCTATTCAGTGCTATGCTCCTGCGACCGGCCAGTTTCTCGGCCTTGTGAACCCCTCTACCCCTGCCGCCATCGATCGCGCTGTCGAGTCCGCTGCTTCTGCCCAAAAGGAGTGGGCCGAGACCACCTTTGAGCAGCGCAAGGCTGTCCTGCGCTCTCTGATGCAATATGTCCTCGACAATGCCGAAGAAATTTGCAGAATCGCTGGGCTTGACAGCGGCAAGACCATGGTCGACGCACAGCTTGGCGAAATCCTCGTCACCGTCGAGAAGATCCAGTGGACCCTTGCCCATGGCGAGAAGGCCTTGCGTCCTTCGCGCCGCCCAACGAACCTGCTTATGATGTACAAGCGCAATACCGTCCATTATGAACCTCTTGGTGTCGTCGCCGCCCTCGTCAGCTGGAACTATCCCTTCCACAACATGATGGGCCCCATCATCAGCGCCCTCTTCTCCGGCAATGGTATCCTCGTCAAGGTCTCGGAGCAGACTGCATGGTCAAGCCAGTATTTTGCCAGCATCGCCCGCGGAGCCCTTGTTGCTCATGGTTTTAACCCTCAGCTTGTTCAGACCATTGCCTGCTGGCCTCAGACCGCCGACCACCTGACCTGCCACCCAGGAATCAGCCATGTCACCTTCATCGGATCCCAGAGCGTTGCCCACCACGTCGCGGCCAGCGCTGCCAAGAGCTTGACCCCTGTCGTCGCCGAACTCGGAGGAAAGGACCCCTTCATCGTCCTCGACTCTGCTGCCAAGGACCTGAAGCGCATTTCCGAAGTTATCCTCCGTGGCACTTTCCAGGCCGCTGGCCAGAATTGCATTGGTATTGAGCGTGTCATTGCCTCGTCTGCTATCCATGACAAGCTTGTAGAGATTCTCGAGCCCCGCGTCAAGGCCATCCGCCTTGGTCCCCATGCCGATATGGGCGCCATGATCTCGGACGCCTCCTTCGATCGCCTCGAGAAGCTCATCGCCGAGGCCGTGTCTCAGGGAGCTCGCCTTCTGGCTGGCGGCAAGCGATACAACCACCCGGACTATCCCCAAGGTCACTACTTCCAGCCCACACTCATTGTTGATGTCACTCCCGACATGGGGATTGCCCAAAACGAGTGTTTTGCCCCTGTCCTGACCCTCCTGCGCGCCAAATCATCCTCTCCCGCCGACATTCTTGCCATCGCCAATGCTCCCAACTTTGGCCTCGGTGCCTCTGTTCATGGCTCTGAACGCGACCCCAATCTCCAGCCCATTGTGCGCGGTCTCCGCGCCGGCATGGTCGCTGTCAACGATTTCGCCGTATTTTACGCCGTCCAGCTCCCCTTTGGTGGTGCTGGCGGCTCTGGCTATGGTCGATTTGCTGGTGAGGAAGGCCTGCGCGGTCTTTGCAACACAAAGGCCGTCTGCGAGGACCGCTTTGGCTGGCTTGGGATCCGCACTGCCATCCCTCCTCCCGTGCGGTATCCCATTGACAACCAAAACAAGAGCTGGAGCTTTACCCAGGGCGTCGTCGAGGTTGGCTATGGTGGTATTGGCAGGAAGATCAAGGGTTTGGGCAGGATGATGAAGCAAATGTAATGTGCGCGGCTAAAATAGCAAAATTAATCATAATAAAACCAAAAAATTCTTTCGAAGCTGCAAATGTTCTTTGTTTCCCCACTCTCCTTTGCTCAATTGAGACTGCTACCTTCAGATACACAGTGAGCCTATGGTGTTTAATTTGTCCAAGGTCAAACTTTAGAAGCCCCATCTTTATCCAGGCAAGGCTGCATGTGAGTCTCAAACAAATTTGACAACAGTTTGTTCATGGGAATGATTTGATTTGCTAGATGCGACATGTCCTTTTTGAGCTCAGAAGTTAAACCTCGCAAAATCCATCCATCCCTGACAATAGTTTTTCGCCAGCTTGAACGAAGCTGCTGCGCCTAGTATAGTCCACCGAAGAAAATGATGAGCCGAATTTCAGCTTAGCACAGGCTGGTAGGGTATACATCTACCAGCTGCTGCCCCAAGAATCACCTGCCTTGGGCTCCTCGGATGCAGCACCACCTGCATCTTCATTGGTCGCCGCAGTCTCATTTCCGTTTCCAGCTCCCCAGTCGTTGGAGCTACCGGCCGAGGCACCGTTTCCAATAGAGTCACCGTTGGGGTTTTCATTGGTTTCTCCGGTAATACCGCCTCCCCAGCCATTGATAGCGGCATCACCTCCGCCACCCTCTGCTCCCCAGTCGCCACCAGCATCATCGCCACCACTAGCGTCAGGGATATCGTTGGGGTCAAAGTCCGAATCAGCCTCGAACTTCAGATTCTCACGGGCATCTCCCTCGGGGATGTAATGCTGCAGGAAATCTGGAACCTCCTGGTTAGTCTCGAGAAGAGTCCGGGTGAGCACGCTTCCCAAAGCCTCGTCGCGTTCCTGTGAAAACAAGGATGTAGCGATACCACGATGGCCGATGCGGCCAGTTCGTCCTGAAGGAAATGGTCAGTAGGACAACTAGGAGACGGCCTGGATTTCATACCAATTCGATGCGTATATTCTTCGATGCCACCATGCTCTATAGATGGCAAATCGTAGTTGATGACATGCATGACGTTTTGGACATGAATACCTCGTGCTGTCACACCAGTTGCAATCAGAATAGGAGCTTGCCCAGAACGAAAACCGCGCATGGCGGCCTCGCGCTCCGCCTGGGTCCGATCACTGTGGATGGAGGTCACTGGTAGGCCGATGTTGAATAAGAAGTCATCAAGATTGTCCGCTTCTTGGCGACTGTTGACAAAAATAATGGTGCGCACACCAGGCATCTCTGACAAGAGACCAAGCAAAACATCTCGTTTGTCATTTCGCTCGGCGGGAACGACAATTTGCTTGATGTTTGCAGTTGTGCTTCCAGCACGGCCAACGCGGAAACGAACATGAGATGCAGCGAGATATTGTTTGGCCAAGTCGCGTGCTGACTTGGGAAATGTAGCCGAGAACAGCCCAAACTTGATGTTGCCCTCGTCCTGTTCTATTAAGTCTTGGTGAGCATGGACACTTTTGAGATAGGAAAGAAGACCACCTTACCTCCACCTGAAAGGATCTTTTCAAGTTCATCACCCCAATCTTGATCAAGCATCTCATCAGCTTCATCGATGATAATGTAACGAAGTCGGCGAAGCGTGAGGAGTTTAGGACGTTGAATGAAGTCGACGAGGCGACCGGGCGTGCCAACCAAAATATCACATCCCTTGGAGAGAAGTGAGATTTGTTGAGAGATGGGAACGCCACCGTAAACAACACACGGGCGGAGCATAGTTCTATAACAGAACTTTCGGGCCTCGTTGAATATTTGCACCGCTAACTCTCGAGTGGGAACGACGATGAGAACCAGAGGCTCTGCGGTAACGTCATCTATACCCTGCTGGAAAGTTATGGGATTGGGCCGAAAGGCAGCGAGTTTCTTTGCCTTTCCCATAAGTTTGCTGAGAATGGGGACGAGGTAGGCCGCCGTCTTCCCCGAGCCTGAGTGGACTGTGAGATGGGGTAGATTGAATAATGGCCAGTGAACTTACCGGTTTGGGCGATGCCAATGACATCGTGGCCCTGGAGTAGAGAAGGGATGGTGAATTTTTGGATAGGAGTGGGATAGTCGTATCCGCAGAGTTGAACGTTCTCCAGCATGGCTGGGTGCAGACCGGCGCCTTCGAAGTTTCGGATAGGGTCAATCTTGACTGGACCCTCCTGTGTCACTTCGATGCTGTCAATCCTTTGAAATGTTAGCCAAGTTCACAATTCGGAGACTTCAGTTGGATTTACTTGGAAAAGTCGAGGCCCTTTATTTCCTTTCGTGTCGAAGGCTCCCCAAATAATTCCAGTTCCAGTTCCGGGTACTTTGGCCCGACCTCACCGTAGTCGCCAGTCCAGTCATAGGTACGAGCATGAGAACCCCATGGTTGGTCGTGATTTTCAGCTGCAGTGGCCGTGTAGTCAAAAGCCTGCGGCTTTGTCCACCCGGGAGCGGTAGGTTGTTCACCAGAAGACACGGGCTGAGAATGCCCGTTCGCTTCGCCATTGGTTGGCGCAGGGTTGGGTGGCTCAGGGAGAGCCCGGCCGAGGCTCGCGAGATTCTCCATGGTGGGTAGATCACTAGTAGATGGTCAATCAGGGACGACATGGAAGAAAACGAGGAGTGAGTAGAAAGATGTCTTGTTGGAAGCGCAAGAGAAGAAGAAAGAGAGGAGAATGTATTTACCGTGTCAGAAAAAAAGACCAAGTCAAGCCAGAGGTGACAACTCAACGGTGTTCCCCTGATTTGATCTGGTGTTTGGAGGGAGGTCAAAGGTTGCTTGTCAGGTTGACGAAGGTGAGGATGAGGAGGGAAAGAAAGAAAGGAAGGAAATGGGAAGGGAGAGATGTTTTTATAGTGCATAAATAAGGCAAGAATCAACGCCACCTGCAATTAGGACTTAGGCACCTGTGTGCCAGCTGTAATTGCTTGTTGGCAGCTGAGTGAAGCAAGCAACGCCTCCACCGCCCTGGGCCTCCCCCCTGCCGGCCGGCTTTCAAGTGAATTGTTGCATATTTGGCAATTGGCAGTCGCTAAAAAAGCTTGCCCAACAAAAGAAAAAAAGAACGGCATCGTCATTTTGGTCAAAGGGCGGAAGCTGATGGATATTGCAAGCCGAGTCGGTGTGATTCCGTACGACAAGAAGACAATGGGACACAAACGAAGGTATACGGACAAAGTAATGAGAGCGGCTAATTGCATGCCTAAGCGATCATGTCTTTCAATCATTCTACGGAGTAGGCGAGCCAGATTCGTTGCCAAGATCGCTTCCAAGCAACCACTGTAGATGCCCCTCGCTGAACCCATGTCACTGTCCCGTCACCAGCACCCCCATCGGTGTGGAGTGTGATTGTGACGCAGTGGCGCAGAAACCGAACGCCAGTTTCCCAACAAGTCAATATGGGTCGATTGGGCTATGGAATTGGGCGAGCAATGAATGAGTGCCAGAATTATGCCATCTTCGCCCAGGTGCCCAGCCGCAGAGCGCGTCAAGCAGTGCAAAGCTCGGGTTTTTGGCTAGTTTGGATTCCGGGTGACACAGCCGTACAGTCTTCTCAGGGGGGATTGGAGTGCAAAAATAACTGTCTGAATTGGATTATGTGGGTATATATATCAAGCGTTTTGCGCCTTGCTGCTTTTTATTTACCAAAGGCTGAGTAGGTCTTGGGTATCCATTGCTGTCGAGCTCTCGTAGCCTTCCATCCCGTTTTGTAGCACTTTTTCCAGTACCGCCGCAGCTCTCCCCGTCGGGCCTCCCTCCTTTTTTGCCTGATCGACTCCTTTCAATATCGCCTCAAGGAACTTGCGCTCAAACACTCGCTGTCTAGCTTCCCGGTTTGAATACATTTCTCCCTCCTCGTCGCGACGGTCGCCATACAGATTTAGGTACTCAAAAGCATTCGAATCTTGCGGAATCCGGTACATGTTGTCCCAGTTCTCAGACTCATTCTCTGGGAGTGGGGTTTCGGGATGGAGGCCAGCTTCAATAAACCTGGATAGAGTGGTAATCTGCCGGGCATACGCTGTAGCATCCTTGGCGCGCAATCCTGCCCGGGACCCAGAAGACCATCCCGACTTAGAAGACGACAGCTGCCAACCCATGACAGCGAAGAAGCTGTTTAATGTCTTGACCCAGCCGCCTGGGCAGGTGACCAATTCGTTTTCCGCAGCATCAATAAGCCACTCCATTACTCCAAGAGAATCATTACTAATGTCTGCAGACAGATGGGTCATGCCAGCACGGACAAACATGGTGGCTTGCTCTGTGCTGTGTCTCACTTCTTGGTGAGGAAGGGTCCTGAAGAGTTTTAGTAGCTGACTCCTGACGGGCGTCGAACTATCAGATATTAGGGGAAACAGTTTGGTGAGAATTGCATGTGTCCCCACTGGATTGACAGGGGGTTCCGATGAGAGCTGTGTGGTGAGATAAGCAAGGGCCTCCTTTCTTTGCTTGTCCGATTTAGAAGATGAGGCAAGAGATAGGCTGTGCTTGAACTGCTGGACGACATCGGGGGCTGTTGTCGACAACGACTGATTGCCCATAACAATTGCTAGAGAAGGTCAGGACGACACTCGGCCATTGCGCGCAAGCATGGCTCACCTTTTGACTTGAAGCTGGTGTCTGTAAAGTTGGAGGGTTTTGCTTTGGCCTTGCCAACCTTGAACTTCGGTTTCTGGTCTTTTGGTAAGCCCTTGCTCAGGCGTTGCAAGACTTC
Organism: Calonectria leucothoes; assembly: GCA_002179835.1. Classification (NCBI taxonomy): domain Eukaryota; kingdom Fungi; phylum Ascomycota; class Sordariomycetes; order Hypocreales; family Nectriaceae; genus Calonectria; species Calonectria leucothoes. The sequence goes on along the minus strand of NAJI01000107.1, from coordinate 115,806 downwards.
AATCACCTACCTGGAAGTCCTTCTGCTTCTCCTTCTTTTTCTTGTTACTGGAGCCCATTGTGGCGAATTAAGCTAGTGGGGCACTGAAGGAGTTCAAGGGTTCTTCAGAAACAATGCAGAAGGGGTTGGATTGACAAATATTTGCACAGACGCTCGCGTATCAAATTCTATCGCTGGTGTTTCTCGAAGATTTCCTACATGGGCTTTGGGCGGGGCCCAAAATTTTGGCGGTGTCGAGCGGCAAAACTTTGGCTCCGGCCCCGCGGCTGGATAGTGGGAGCTGTCTGCATCAGCCGCATGAAGGACGGTGGCTATCGCAACAACAGCATTCTCAAACGCGCTACGCTGTCGTGATACCGGAGGACAACATATCCGACCGGTCTATTAATTCTATGCAGTGAGGGGTTTTTTCCTGCCGACCCTCCAGTACACCACTAGAATGGCCGACTCATCCCTGGTACGCCAGACCAAGGCAATCGCGACGATGCATCTTCTAATTACGGACAGGGAAACGGGCAAGACCCCCTCGACGAGAAGCTGGGCCGGCTGTCAAAGAAACCAGGTGTCAAGGCCAGCATCGTGATTGATCGCGCGACCGGAGCGATTCTCAAGACCAGTGGGCAAGTTGATGCTCTCCAAACGTCGAACACGCGAAACGGACCGACAGCGACGTCCTTCTCGAGCGATACCCCCGCACCAGAAGAATCGGAGACAAGAGGCGTGGAGCAGTTTGCAGGCATGGTTTGGAACTTTGTCAACAACTCCGGCAGTTTTGTCCAAGAGCTGGACACCGAGGTGGGTTTCCTGTCCTCCACCAGAGCGGTGGACCGCGAGCGATTTCTGACGCGCGTGATAGGATGAGGTAAAGCTTCTACGGTTACGAACGCGCAAACAAGAACTCGTCATCGTACCAGACCCAAAGTACTTGCTGGTGGTGGTGCATGATACGCCGCCAGCCTGAGGCCAGCTCGACGCTGTCTTACCTATGCCTCCATTCTATTTTCTTCTTTCGGGGGCAGACCCACGTCGTCAGCTCTGGCCGGGGCAGCATGAATAACGACAGATACGATTGGCTAAGATATAGGGAAAGGATCAGGGAGCGAGCGAGGAGTGGTTTTTTTTTTGTTGCTCAGAGTGGACAGGGGAATTGACTGGGTTTTTGCATTCACCGTTGGCGGCAAAGGGTGCGAAGGGTAATTTGAAACGAGTTGCTGCCAAACAACAACCCATCTTGGAGGAGATCGGCCAAAGTCTGCCAGAGGCGCACACGTGCAGCGCAGCACATGGAAGCCGTCATCACGGGTAAGCAAGCGGGAAGGCAAACGCGAACGGCGTGGAAAAGCAAGGGCAGCGGGCTGGAGTTTGCGCCTCTTGATCGGAGTCCCCATACCATACCCCTGGGTGCAGTAGCTACTGTACATATCTTTTTTTCAAGGTATCAAGTGCCGTCCCACCAGATACAGCAATCCTGAGGAGCGACCTGGACGAGAAGAGGCTAGCGCCAAGACGCTACCGCGTGTTTCGAACTTTCGATGGGTCCGAACGGCTGCAACCGGGTGAGGCCGCTGTTTCATAAAGGGTCGTAATGAGGACGAATCGAGCATGGTTGGCCAAGGGCGGAGTACGAAGAAGCCAGGGGTAGTGGTATGGAGATTGTGGACCCCAGGCGAGGAGGATTCACGCGAGCAGGATGGATTTCACAACTCGTTCAGGGACCAGACAGGAAATCGGTAGGGATGCAGGGAAGAAGCAAAGCGTAGCAAACAAGTACGAAATCGGAATTGAACAAGCGGATGCTGTGCCAAACATGCAAGGCCAAAACACAGACGATGGATCCTGGGTGGACTCCAGAGAACGCCACAAGACGGGGGCGAGAAAGTGAATTGGTCAGGATCGGGGTGTGGTTTATGCAGCGCCGGGCGGTAGTGCCACCAGAGGGCTTCTTGGTACCTGTCTAGCCGGCTCTAGAGTCTTTAGTCCTGGGAGGAAAAGGGAGCCGGGCGACAAGCCAAGTCTGCTGCTGCGTTGAAGAGTGCGTTAGGCGCTGATCACCCGGGCGCCGCTACCGGTTTGCGGCCAGGGAGGCAAATGGGACCGCTAGCGACGGGATTCTGGCTCGTAGTCAGTAGCTTGATTTAGAAGGGCGGTGGGCACGGTAGGTTGGCGGGCGGTGGTTTCGAAACGCATCGGCCGGCTTGGTGATGGTGCAGCGGCGCCCTTTTTTCGGGTGGCCTTGCTGCGCTGCACGGCGCCCTCCACTTTTGCGATGGGAGGGCCCACGCACCACGAGCAAGCCACCTCACGCACTGGTCGAGCGCAAGTCCCTGCCCGGCCGGTTCGATTGGAGGCTGAGTGACACGACATGGTGGTGCTTGTGGATTTGAAGGGGCAACGGGGATGAGAGGGAGGGAGGGGGGGCGTGTGTGAGCTTGCGGCTGCAGAGATTACATTGCGTCTCTGGAGGATATATAAGCATCGCGAGGCGGCGTTGCGGTCGTAGCCGAGCGAATCTGCGGAACGCCGGACGGCTGCTTGACTTTGGAGAAAAAAAGTGAGCAAACAACAACCCCGGAAACCCGCAGGCGACGATCGGTCATTTTACCAGACTTCCCAGGACCTCCGCAGTATCCGGTCGAATTCTGTTGTGTAACGGCGTGCGTGGGGTCTTTTGTGCGAGAGTACGAGGCGGAGGACACACCGGCGACGGGGATCTGGGGGATTTGCTGCGTCGGATTTGTCCTCATCGGCGGCAACCTGAGACGGCTGACAGGCGCCCCCCGAAGGCATATATGTTGGGCGATGGATGAAATCCGGACCAGTCTCTCGTTGTTGTCGTTGTTGCCGCTGCTCAACGTCTTGGTCTGTCATCGTTGATGATAGACTTTGATCCGTCCCTCGTTTCTCAACCCTGGCAACCATCGCTGTCCCTGCTCGCCCATCGTTCATCAATTGTTTCATCAAATATTCTTCTCTCGGTTGGTTCCTCCCTGGTCTTTGCTTTCCCCTAACGAGCGTCCGCGTGCTCTGCGTCAAGGCCAGCCGCAACCTTCATCCTTGAAAGAGCTTTCTATTCTTGCCTCACCGACGACAATCCAAATCCCCATCCATGCCCACCCAACAACGCATTGAAACAAATCTCGGTGGAATCTGCCAGGGAGAACAAAGCAACTTTTGACTGACCATCGGGAAGTAGGAAAAGCACTCGTTATTTGACAGGGAAAAACAACCTTTTCTTCCTTTCTTGTGTCTGCTGGGGATTTTTTTTCTTTCTTGTTTCTGCTGCAACTGTCACCAACACTCAATCAATCAGGTCAAAGACTGAGCCTGCACACAACATAACACGCACAATCTCACACACACGCCGTATCAAATCGACACATACGCATACACACACAGGCACAGGCACAAAGGCGGACGGAGCGTTGTTGTATTGCCGCCGATGCTTGTCGCAGTTGCAGCGCAACCGTTGGTGGATTATTAGCGGCGCTGCATGATGCCTCTCACCAAGCCCCGGCCGGCGGGCCACAAGAAGTCAAAGTCGGCAGTCGACATTCCCAAAAGGCCAAGCGGCCACAAAAAGTCAAAGTCGACATTTGAGAACACCATTGGGCGACTGTCGCCGTCGTCGCGCGAACACTCGCGGGAGCAGCTCGTGCAACGGTTAGACGCCACGCTTCTGGAAGAGGAAGAGGACGACATTGAATCCTGCGACAACGTCGGCGCCTCCGCCATCCCGACTCAGCAGCAGCCCGAGGAACCACAGCCACCGCGAACCACGCCGTCACCAGGGGTAGTCGAGCCGGCGACATCATCAGTATCAGCGCCGGTATCAGCCACAGCATCAGGGGGAAACGGCGGATTTCGCCTCCAAAGCCTCTTTTCAAGAGCGAAGAAGCGAGTCAAGGAACGCGGTGGCGTGCCGCCACGGAGCAACACCGAGACTCCCGAGGACCAACAACCGTTGGGGCGGTTAAGCCCAGCGGACTGTCATGTAAGTAAGAAGAGGCGAAAATCAAAGTGAAACATGTTCATGCATATTTGGCGAAGAAAGAGAAAAAGAAAAAGAGTCGAGAAGGGATCCTCCGACATGCGCTCAATTGAGTCAATTGAGAGGGCAGCGGCACTTGACCCCAGCCTATGACAGGTCCGAATTGGAGCTGGTCAGGGTCCTCGATGGCGGCGCAGAGGCCAGCTCCTGGCGCATCAGCCCACTGGGAGTCGTCCTCAGCCGAGGCCGGGCCCGACCCTGTGGTGTGGCCTGGTGGCCTGTGGTGAGAAGATGGTGCGGTGCGGCCTTGGACCGGGCGATGTAGTGGTGGTGCCGTCGTGTCGCGTGCCAGACGATGCTGCTGCATGTCGTCGCCTCCTCGTCGCCGCTCCTTGCACCCTCAGGTCATTCCGTCATGCGCAGCTACGCTAAGCTCGGTGGTCGCGGCGCAAAGCCCATCCCCCATCGGACTTGCGACTGCGTCGAGTCCACTACAGGCTTGCTTCGGCCCTGCTTTTGCCCCTCCCGGAATCCAATTCAATTGTGATCTGATCTGATTCGGGGCGATCCCTCTCTTTTTTCTTTTTTCTCTCACTCACTTCTTTCTTTTTTCTTTTGCCCTCATCCAATTCGCACTTCTCCCCCCAGTGCAATTCGTCGACTAATGCGCGGCCCTTCTCCCACCCTTCTAGGTCCTCCCAATTTCTCCCCCGCAATCTCCTCCACACCGCGGCGCTGCTCCCGAACGAACCGTCCGCTTCCAGGCCCCACACCCTCATTCGCCTTCACGACCACGACCTCTCCCTTCCCCGCGTTCACCACCGGATCAGAACAAGCCACTCCCTCCTCCTCCCCCCACCCCGGGCACGGAGGTGGTTTCTCCTACTTCTCCCCTCCCTCCCCTTGCTCCTCCCTCTGCCACCTCCGCAAAACCCGTCCTCAAGCTGGAGAGAATCATGTCTACTCTCACCGAGGCCGAGATCGAGAAGCTCTTTTCCGGAGCCCCCCAGTACTTTGCCCGCAGCGAAGGTCATTGCTGCGGAGCTCCCCATCCCAGCGTCGCTTTTCCCTTTGATGAATCATTGGAGATCCGCGACCTCACCGACCATGCCCAAATTGAAGACCGCGCCTGGAGCGGCGTCACGGCGTGGCCTCATCTGACAAGAGACACCAACCGCGATCCTGCCGCTCGCAAGCAGGCCGCCAAGTCTCGAAAAGCTCACTTCTTTATTCGGTGTCGCGAGCGCCCCAATATGCTGAGCATGCAGGGTCTTGAAAAAGGCACAATGGGCTACCAATCGGCCCTCGAAATCGCCGTCGGCGACTCGCTCGAGGAGGAGCAGTTCGGCTTTGACAGCATTGGTAAGAAAGCGCAAGTCATCATCGAGGCACGTGAGCGCATGCTCTCGTCTGTTGGTTACCTGCGCCGACTTCCTGAGACGGAAATCCTCGACAGGCTCAAACGCAACGGTGAGCTCTACCGGGACAACGACCTCCGCAAAAGGGCATCCGTCTCAACCTACCAGGATCTCTTCCACACTTTTATGCGCCCATCCAATGCTGTAGTCGACAAGCGTGACCATTATAGCCTGGCCAATCAGATCAATGCACTACTCAAGTGTCTCGGCACGCCCAACGTTTGGTTTGACTTCACCCATGTTGAGTGGAGGATTAGGTTGGGCCAGATATTGTGGGGGGGCCGCCATGGAGACGACCTCGAGGACGCCTCATCTATCCACGACGCCGCACACACCAGCGAGCGCGCCGAGGAAAAGTACTGGCTCCTCATGCAGATCCTTGTTTCGACCGAGCTCCTCATCAGGCTTGATGCCGTTACCGAGGGCGAAGAGTACGGGGGCGTCGAGTCATTCCGGCCCATTGATGTGGTTCATTTTGAGAGGGCTGCGACCCAGATGGTCAAGTGGTCCCTGCATCTCGCGCGAAGTTGGCTAGAGAATATCCACCTTGCCAAGACCGAGGGATCCTCTCCCAAATCACTTAGTCCACCAACACCTGGACCTGGGTGGCTCGGTGCACTCGTGAGCAAGATTAATTTGCGACACCACCAGGAAGAGAAGCCCACCACACACAGCTACACCATCCAGGGACGCCAGGCGCAGCGTCAGGTTGATGGCCTTACTCACTTTGCCAGGAAGCTCCAGTGGCCTGGAATCGACACTTACGAGGCATTGATCTCCGAGAACTTGCGCAACTCGGCTGATGCCCCGGGGCCACTTCCTACTCCTACTCCGACACCCCTGCCGACCGGGGAAAAGCAGGATTCGTATTTTGGATCTTGGGATCGCCCTAAGAGCCCTTACGACAGGGTTCAGCTCCAGCGAAGGAAGCTGGCTGCTGTCCTGCATGCCTCGGGCTGGCTATCCAAGTCGTACATTTTCGGGCTGATGCTTCCTGGCGATGGCCTGTACCACTTTCTGATGGCGACGCTTTTGGAAAACGACCCCGCCGCCATGGAGAAGCTAGGTCCTGTTGCCAATCTTGCAGGAGGCTTCGTGTACTCGGGAAAGAGTTTCTGGAGCATCTCATGCATTGTTGGTCGGGTGTTGGCTGCTGGAAAGGGATCCGCCGAGTGCATGGGCTGGGTGTCGAGCGACATTATTCCGCTTGGAAAAGGTGACGGCTGGATCAACATTGAGTCGGAGGATGTGCCAGGTAAGCAGCAAATCTATCTCAGAGGGAGTGGCACCGAATTAACATTTTTTGCAGGAGAAGCGACACGCCTCGGTAAGAAGGCAAGGCTTTGGGCTAAGAAGCGGATTGAAAAGGAATCGTCCATTCTCGGAGACGCAGATGAATTTTCCGTTCTCCCCGCCGACTTTATCATTCCTCACGAGAATATCTACCAGCTGGCCCCCCCTTCGGTGTCTGTCAAACTGCAAACCCTGGAGCTTCTCGCGCCCGCCAACGCCGTGCAAAAGGCGCCGTTTGCCCAAAATGGCAAAAAGGTGACGAGCAGCGAGCAGCAGAGTGGCAAATGGCCCGAACTCTTGTCCCACCCTGCAAGCATCAGCTTCTCCATTTCCACCGACGACCAAATCCCGGAGCAGTATTCCATCTCGCTGGCCTATGACGTGAACTTTGTCACGGCGCACCCATGCACGCCATCGCGCGGTGTTCGGTTCCTCAAGTCTCCAACCAGCCCCACGATCCAGCAAATCGACGTGTCCGGGTCCGACCTGCTCGGGAAGAGCTCTCGGCCCGCGCACAGGACTGGTAAGATGAGTGTGCACTTTTTATTCAGCCAGTTGACTAACCAAATGCTGCAGGTCATCCTTTGCACAAATACTACAACTACACGGTCATGCATGTCTCAGAGCTCCTGCGGCGTCAGCATGTCCCGCTCGCGGAGCTTCTGGCGGTTTCGACCAATGCCCGCCGGCCGACTCAGAAGGCGGGCAGTGAGCGGGTGCTTGTCATTGATTGCATCACTAACATGGCACCCGAGTCGCCCATGTCCCCAACGCGTGAGCGACTGACATCCAAGTACAATATCGTGCAGCGGCGGGGCAGCTTCCCCGCCGCTGCGCAGATGCACTTTGAGTCTAGGAAGCGCCAGTTTGGCTCCGACCTGGAGATTTTGGTGCGCGCCATTTGCGCACAGAACGGATGGAACGCCATCATCAGCCGCCGAAAGCGCGGATGCCTGGCTTGTGCTATTAGAGAGGCGGGAGCGCTGCAGTGGAAGGTAATCATCCGGGTGGAGTAGCGCTGAAGAAGAGGAGGAAATAATTGGCAACATGTGACGACGAGATGTAACACCCATCTCCTGGCGTTTTTTCTTTCTTTTTTTCTTTCCTTTGTGTGATTTGATTGGCAATGCGGGAAAAGCACAGGAACAATTGTGCTGGCTGGGGGGCTACGGTTGGGAAGCCTGGTTCGGGATACGATGTGATGACCAAGGGAAATGTACGCGAAGTCAACGTGTGATACCACTTGATGCCCGTGGAGGGCTGAGGCAAAAAAACAAAATGTACGTGTTTAATCTCGAATGCAGACGTCTTTGAAGCTTTCATCGAGACTTGCCAAGATATAATTATCTAGTTGGGCGTGTGTTTTGATCATGTTGGATGGTATTTCAGCATGATTGAGCATGCCTCAGACCTTGTGTTTATTACAAGAAAATGATGAATCAATCCACTCTATCCAGACTGCGAAGCACTGCATGCTGAATGAAGGCGAGCAGATGACTGTGAATGCAGAGGGCCCACTTGGTTTCTCCTGAAAGCGAGGCAATTGGGATGACTGGGTTCGAAATAGCGTCATGCTGGGTAACTGGAGATCGACTTGATGTTCAGCTGGGCTGAATTCATTTGGGGGCTACTACTCCGTCGTTTGATCTGTATCCATTCACGTGCCATGTCCCCCGTCACACGCCTTGGCTTGCAGTGTAAGTTTGACGTTCCTCCTTCAGCGGGCACGCTAAGGCCAGCGCCACCAGCGTCCACAAGCAGACTAGCGCGCTTCCCCACAGACAAGCGACGCCCCCATGTGGCTGCTCGCGACGTCTCTCGGCGGGCCAAATTGCGACATCATCCATCATCTGTCAACTTGCAAACGGCAGCAGACGACACGCACAGCAACGCACAATGGCGCCCAACAACAAGGACATGCGAAGGCCCGACCTGGGTGAGTCAAATCCCCCGCCTCTTTTCCTGCTCCTCTGCGATGCAACACGGCGTGCAGGCCCAAAAAAACAAAACCACGGCAATCAAGCACCGCCGTCCCGTCTCTGCGATTGACCGCTGGCCCACGCACACCTCCCCCCCAATCGCCACGGCTTCCCGCAGCGCTGCGACGCGACATAGATTTCGATGCGATGGATGGCTAACTGACCGTGTCGGCGCTCTGTAGTCATTCCGTACCAGGAGCCCAAGGCCAAGGGCGACTCGGCCGACTTCTCCTCTACCATTTCCACGACGCTGCCCATGGCCGCCATGTTCACGCGCAACAAGCTGATCGGATGGTACGTTTTGTGAAGCCCCAATGGGCTGTCCAGGAAAGGGGGTGGGAAGCCCGCGATGCGCGAATCGTACCATGTGCGACATTGGCATTGCCTCGTCTGCGCGACACCAGCTTCTCGGAGCGATGGGTGAAAGCCACGGCGATAGTGGCCATCGAGCCAATCAGCCAAACCCAACCCCCGTCTCCCTCTCCCTCGCCTTGTAACCCCCCGAAGCACTGCATAGGCTAATCGGAGTGTCACGTCACAGGGCCGCCGTCGTCTTCTCCATCCAGAGCTGGCTGGGCGAGAGCGAGGAGTCTCAGAAGAACTCATCGACCCCCGGCTATTTCTCAGTCGGCATGTCTGGTACGTCTTTATCCAACCCCTGTCGTCAATATATCTGGCGGTCAGCTTCGCAGCGAGCCCAGCCGTTGACCGAGTTTTTTTCCTTTCTTTTTTCGTCACTGTCACTGTAACCAAAGACTGACACGTGCACATAGTCATGTCGCTGGCCGTCACCTACCTCCCACTCTTTCTCCCACCTCCCGGCGGTCGCGCCCCGGCCACGGATGCTGCCAAGCCTGCGATCCTGACCTGATATGCACACCATCAGCATCGGGAGGGAGATGAGGGGGGGAGCGATTGGCGGCTTGGCCGGCGGAGGGTGTGAAGAGGAAGCAGCTGGATGGAAAATAAGGCTGCAGATGAGGAGAAGGACAGGCCAGTCAAAGCTAGCCGAGTTGAGCTGATGTCTCGTGCAGAGAGGAGTGGGGGGACAAACGCTGTACTGTAATGCGCAAATATGTATAATATAATGGTCCCGTTCGTTCCAATCACACCAGTGCCGGCGTCGACTCGGTCAGGTTTCTCGCGTTGCACAACATGAGGCTAGGCATCGGTCATGGCTATGGCGGCAGGAGGAGAAGGACGTGGTGACTTGGTTTCCTTGAGCTGTTTCGTTTGTCCGTCTGGTTGCTTGGACGGGTTCGTCCCACTACAAAAACCGGTCGCTCGGAGCCATTGTGCCCAGGGAGTTTTGCTCTCGACACTCACAACTCAGTCACAGAGCAGCAGCAGCAACCACAAGAACCAACAAGCTTTTTTTGTCCTTTTCTTGAAAGGAACCTCACTGTTTGTGTGTCCATCTCATCACACACGTTGTCTCTTACACATTGTCTCTTACACATTGTCTCTTACACACATTACATCTTCTACACAACTCGTCTCTTCTACACACACACACACACACACACACACACACACACAAACACAGGAACTTGTCCTTGATCATCCATCATGACAGCGGCATTCCGACGATTCTGCTACCACCACCCCGACGGCCAGCGGGTTCGGCTCCACCGGCCGCGGCGCCTGGGGGACCTCCTGCCGCAGCGGGTGATCCGCGACGGCAGCAACTGGGTCATTGTGCGGATCGGCAGCTTTGTCGAGCTCAAGATCCGGCGGGACGAGGTGCTGTCCAAGGAGGTGGCCAACCTGGGGCTGCTGCGGATCATGACGGGCGTGCCGGCGCAGGTCGGCATCAGGGACTGGGTGAGCGAGGACGGGTTCCAGGTGTCCATGATGACGCAGTGCCAGGGCCAGCGGCTGTGCGACGTGTGGCATCGGCTCGGCGCGTTTGAGAAGATCAGCGTGGCCCTGCACGTCGGCAGGGCCGTCGAAAAGTTCCGCGCCCTGACGAGCGGCCGGGCCATGCGCCTCGGCGGCGAGCCGCTGTACAACGGCTTCCTCTTCCGGGCCCCGCGCGGCACCGGCTACGGCATCCCCCACGGGCCCATGGACGACGACGACGACGTCTGGGCCGAGATGCTGCCCGGCCTGGGCAAGCGCCGCGCCGCCACCCTGGGGCCCCGGTTCCGCCGCGCCATGCCCCGCTGCGAGCCCTTCACCTTCACCCACAGCGGCCTCACCATGGACAACATCGTCGTCTGGGGCTCCAAGCTCGTCGCCATCACCGGCTGGGAGTACGCCGGCTACTTCCCCGTCTGGTGGGAGTACGTCGCCCTCCTGCGCTCCGGCGAGTGCGCCCACCCCGTCGCCACCAGGGAGGCTGCCCAGTGGGCTTGCCTGCTGAGCCTGATGATGGTCCCGCACGTTGATGCCTATGAGTTTTGGTGTGCCTACGATAGACAGTGTTCGCTGCCGGATGTTTGAGCATCATGTCTGCATTGTGCATGGTAGGGGAAAAAAGGGAGTGTTTGGTTGCAGCCCCGTGGCTGCATGGACGAGTTTGACCAGATTGGCCTTGCCTTGGGGATTTCTTGTTACTTGTTGATGATTACCTGCTTTCTTGCTTGCTCTATTTCTCTTCATAATACCCAACTGTCATTTGTTAAATATCTATACATTATTCCATACACACAAAAAAAAGAAATTGTCGATAAATCATGTCTCGTCATAGCACTTCCAAAAAGAAAGAAAAACCTAGCCCTCCCTAGGCTTACCCAAGTTGCCACTGACCCTCAAGATGTTGCCGCCAAACACCACGGCCCTTCGCTCAGCAGCTTCTGTGCTGCGGACCATGTTGGCATCGAAAAGCATTGCGTTGCTGATCCAGACTCGCTCCGGCTGGGTGGGCCTCATTGCCAGCGTCCTCCTCGCCGACAGAGGAACGTCGACGCCCCTGCGCGCAATCTCGGCCTCGAGGGCCGACAGGAGGTCGTTGGCGAGCGGAAGGTACTTTGCCATGTCGCACATCAGCTCGCACGACTTTCGGAAGCTCTCTGCGTGCGGCGACCGCGGTGTGAGGTGAGGCAGCAGCGCCATGGCTGCGATCCAGCACGCCTGCATCATCCAGTACTCGTGGCGCATTCCGTAGGCGGTGCGGTAGTTCCACAGGGCGCTGACCACAGAGTTGCTGTGCAGCAGCGACAGCGAGACGGCGGGCTGCGTCCGGTCAAAGGCTAAGGTCGAGAGGTTGACAAAAGGCTCGAGAAGCTTGATTGCAAACATGTCAACCAAGAGCCTTGAGGCCAGTTAGTTTGCTATTCACCCGCAGCCATACTACATCGACGGTCGAACTCACTCTAAAAATATAGCTGCCGGAAGATGGCTGCTGTCTTCCTTGAGCCACGGCGATAATGAATTCCTCTAGCGCATGAGCTCGTTATATAGCCGCTGGGTCGAGGCGTGGTTGGGCGTAGCCGCCGCCTGGTTTGCCATCATTTGAAGAACCGACTCCTCAGCTAGCTCGGCAAACTCGCACTCCAGATTGACTCTAGCTTGGTAGTATGACAGCTGTGGTTGGTTAGTTACAGAGTAAGGGAACCACAAATAGTCCAATGATCCGAAGCTATCGCCTGGACCCTCCTCGTTGGCAAGAGCTCTCGGAAGTCGCGGTTTGGTTATCCTCATAGGCATGCCGTAAACCAAGTTGATTTTGCTAGCATGGTGTGTGTCAGTGCATATTGCCTGTGGTTTCGCAGTGCTTTACTCACACATCCAGAGAATATAGCCCCCAAGCAATAAAACAGATGGCTTGGTCCACCTTGTGGCCCTTGCTGGAGACTTCGGGTCCCAACGATATGGTGTTTACGTGGAGTATACTCAAGGAGGCGTGAGTCTGGTACAATTCTCGTAGCAGATTACCTGCCTCGTGGCCATTGCCCATGGATTCTTCCCATGCCCATAGCAAGGCTAGTCCTTGTATGAGCGGGAACGATGGGTAATGCCGTTCTACTTTGAGCAAGCGGTGTGCTTCGTTCGCAAACGCATGCCCATGGGTCTGACAGCCCTCTGGCGGCGGCCTCGTGTTATCAAAGATCTGAATACTCAGACTGCGGTTACCACACGGCGGTATAAGAAAGAGACGACCTCAACAACTTACAGTGGATACGGCCAAGATGGCATTGACGAGGAACTCGGAGCAAAACGATGTTGATGTGGTGACATCTTGGCGAGCCGGAGAGCTTCCACCACACAACTCCTCAAAGAAGGCGCCTCGGTGAATGACTCTTATTATAACATTGTCCCAGGCCCAGAAAAGCATGAAGTAATGCGCCAGTTCTTCGTCATTGTCGCTGATGCGAGTCCAGCGAGAGATGGGCAATGGTTTCGACGGGGGCAAGCTCCCACGACAAGTAGGACCATGGGCAGCCGACGACGCCGCAATTCCTTGCTGCGGGGCTTTTAACAGTTCGTCGATACCAGGGAGCAGTGGAAACTCGGAATGGTGGCCCACCGCGGCTGTAGCCGCCGCCTCTGTTAGTGTTGCCGCTGCTGCTGTTGCTGTACTCACAAGCGGCGGCGCCGACAGCACCTCGTCGACATTGCTAGCCGCGCGGATCCTATGCAGCAACTGGCTAGACTCGTGCTGGGTCCCCTGGAGCAAGACATTTAGGACCCCGCGGGCGTTTTGGTACGAGTGTCGGAGTTGTTTGAGCATCTCGCTCTCCTCGCGGTCATTCGAGGTGGTATATCGGCATTCGCTCTCGGCCCACCTGCACAAGCTACACTTGGGCCAGTCGCCGCTGCACTACAGGAGGGATCCCTCAGAAATAAGTTGCCTGTATAGCAGCAAGGGGTTCGCAGCTGACCTTTGTTTTACGGCTTCGGCATCCTGCAAGCCAAATTGGCCGGCCTGTGTTAGCGAGCGAGCAAGCATGGGGGAGGGAGAAGAGGCTGCTGGGCAGTGGCGGGACTCACGATCGCAGGCAACGGTGACTCTACCCCGCTTGGGCCTCTTCGTAGGAGACTCGGGCTGCGAAGGATCCAGAGACTCTCGCGGCAAAAGCCTGCGGTGGCCTTGCCAGGACATGATTTGTCTCGGGGGAGAAGGGGGGGGGAGGGAGGAGGGGGAGGGTGCTGGCCTCCTGGGTTTGTTTGCGTTGGGAGATGCGGCGAAACCCCAACGCAATATATACGCCGCCTGTGGCTCTGTTGGTTGATGGTTTGTGTGAGCAGTCAATCTTCCTCGGCGGAAGTCGCTTCCGCGAATGGAAAAGCCATAGCCGGTACGGGCTGTCAGACAATATGCAGGGCTCAGGACGCCCAGTGTTTGCCGTGATTGAGGCGCGAGACCATTGTTGGCCGACTGGCGAGTATTTGCCATCCCAGCCACGAGGAAGTAGCCACCATGATGTCATAGGTACCGGCGCCTCTCATTTTGTGAGGGAGGCAATCGTAGCCCAATCTCACCTGTGGGGAGCGTGCAATTGCTGAAGTTGAGTTCCCAATTCATCATGCGCAATCTCACCAAACTACAAATGTCCAGGGTGGTTCCTGTGCCATGGACGGTGGACCAAAAAGATAGTGTTTTTTTCTCCTCCTCGCCTCCTTTCTTTTTCTTTTTCATTTTTTTTCAGCTTTCCCATCCGTGCTGTCTAAGAAGTGCTTTTTACGATATGCCGCTCTTCTCCTCTGACTGGCCAGACTATTGAGGAACCGCCTATAAGCAGCAAACTGTTTCAGACAATTTCACTTTCCGGGCACTATTGGATGCTGGACCCCGAAGAGGTGCTCCTTGATTCCGCCTCTCAATCGCCTGCGTGAATCTCGATCCCGTTAATCCATACCTTTTTTATCCGCTTCGTGTGACTGATATCGGCCAGTGGATCCCCTTCCACGAGCACAAGATCCGCCCGGCGCCCCGCGTCCAGCGAGCCACGGTCACTCAGCCGGAAGACATTTGATGGAACACTCGTGGCCGCTAGGATAGCCTCGTCGTTGGAAAGACCAGCTTCTACGAGAAGCTGCAGCTCTTCGTGCAGCGTCTCGCCATATGCCATGGGCACGGCGCCCCTGTGGCTAGCAGACGTCCCCGCGCAGATGGACGCCCCGGCCTGGTGAAGCGCTCTGACAGACTCCCGTGCAAAGCCGTAGCCGGGCTGGCTGGCCTGCTGCAGCCGGGCCCGCAGGAAAGAGAGCGTCGGGATCACGGCAATGTTCTTTTCGGCAACCTCCGCGATGACATCTGCGCCCAGTGGACCGTCGACGGGAACCGGCGTGAGGGCGTCAAACCCGGCGGCGATGGCTCGGCGATAGGCTGCTGCCCGGGACGCCTGTGCGACGGTGACAACTCCGCGCCTATGGGCCGCCCTCGCCAGCGCCGCCAGCGTCTCGTCGCTGATTCCCGGGAAGTCGACAATGGCCTTTATGAAGTCGCAGTGGCTGGATTCGATCGCGTGTCTCTCAACAAAGGCCTCTGCGTCTGCCGGCGTGGAAACCAGCCTGACTGTCATGTTGGGGTACAGCCTATACTCTTCGCTCAGGTTTTGCGCAGAGCCGGCCGCATACCCAGATGCCAGGTACGACGGCAAGCCCCTGTTGCGGTCCGCTTCGTTGCGCATGGCGGCCGACTCATCGCTTCCACTGACCAGATCGATTAGTGTCGTGATGCCAAACGAGGCCGACAAGGGGAGCGCCCGGGTGGACATGTCGGCATTGACTTTGGAGTCTATCAGGCCGGGCAAGAGCGTGCAACCCGTGCCATCAATCTCAACCTCGACCTCTCCCGTCTGTGATTCCATAATGTTGCCAGGACTGCCTTGGAAAACCACTCCGGATGAACCGTTGAGGCTCCTCCCCCCGTTAAATACTTTGGCGTTTTTGATGGCAAAAACCGTCATTATGAACCTAGTCGCTTCTTTAACAGTCTTCTTTCCGCTTGTTTTCGACTAGGTTTCAGCTGTTTTTAGTCTCGCTTTTGTGCTGACCTTGAGGTGCTCTGACGCGGCAAAATGGTAGGTCCCGCGAGACTCGGGCACAACTCCAGCGCTTTGAGAGCAGCCCGGCGATTTTGAGTGTCCAAATGGTTTTTCATAGATCAGCAGATAACATACTTCATAGCATCGCAATGATGACACCACCCCGGCTTCTGGTGATAAACGCTTGCACCTTATTGGCCGACTTCACCACGGATCTTCGACGGCAAGCTCGTCATGATAACTTCATTATGAGCTCGTTTCATATGTCATGTTTCTTGGCCTGTGGACTTGTATTCCCGTTTTCTCCTAGATTTATTGGAACCCCGCACCTCTAGTAGAGGGCAGGGATCATACCGGTCGCTAGTGAACGAACTCGAAAGGTTCGAATGCCCTCGCGATTGCTACGAGGCAATATTTAAATAGTCTTCAACTTTGCTTCTATTTTCTCCCTCACATCTTGTTTGATTATTTCGCAGACGGCTTTAGTGTTGGGCAATTCGGAGCTGCCCCTATTAGGTAAATATCCGTCAAATACACAAAGCCGAATTTTCGACTGGTCAACCAACAAATAAAGTACCAATTCCAGATGACCAAATTTTGCTACAAATTGACCTTGGATCGATCCCCCCTATCATGTCCCTTGACCTTTATTCTACCTTTTACGTCGATCGGCTGCGACGTCAAGACAGGTTTACAAAAGATCACGCGCCCAGTCGGGCGAAAGAAAATTAATTTCCCAAGACTTGGATATGTACTCTGCCGTCGCCTCTTCGGGTTTCGTCATGGCCAAGTAGAGATCTACCATGAGCGGGACGTGGATGGCTGACCGCAGGTTCTCCTCGGAACTCATCAACAGACCGGCTCCTGCGCCCGTCGCCTCCCTCGCCTCTCTGCACTGGTCCCGGATGGATTGCCATATCTTGTTGAACTTTTCGCGCGATTCAGGCTTGATCACGTGGCCGTTGAGCACCATCAATGACAGGAAGGATGCCGCAATGTACTCAATGGTGGGCAAGTACGCGAGCTTCTTGTAGCCATAGAGGCAGAGACAAAAGTAAAAGTCGGTATTGCGACCCTGCTTTTCATTCAACAGCGCAAACATGAGGTAGAGCATCCCCGTCTGCCAATTGAAAGAGCAGGCTACAGACTCGTGCCGCAGACGGTAGTCAAGAATGAGGCGCTTCAACTGGGAGACGGAGGCCGTAGCCACGGTTTCGGGAGTTGCCCCGCTGGTGGAAAACGTTTTCAATTCATGCCCTGTGACCTTTCCCGGAATCATGAATGGTCTGTATATGGACAGGACCGCACAGTGGTACCAGATACTACACCGTTGTCAGCACCAGCCCCGCACGTTGACACTGAGGGAAGACGCGGGCTCACTGGAAAACGCTCACGCAAGGAGGGCTGTTCTTCCGGACAATCAATTCAGACGGTAAGCTGTCTCCAAATGCGAGCAGTTCTCGGAATTTGTATTCAGCAAACATCAGGGACGGCGTCCTGGGAGTGTTGGTCACGGGGTTGCAACCATACTCGGCAGCAACGTCGTGCACAATGGACCAGAACCGACACGTCGTTTCGAACACAGTGCTATACCACTCGGGTGTCTCGGGGGGCTCTTCGGCTGAGTCTTCGGCTGATTCTCCGGCTGATTCTTCGGCGGAGTCTTCAGAAGAGTCGTCGGCCGAGTCCTCGGGAACTGGAGCGTGGGGTTGGTTCTGGCCTGTCTTGCGAGGGTCTCGCGGAATCGGAAGGCAGGGCAGGCTGCAAGGGTAGTCAATATTGAATTGAAAGTAAAACGTAGCCATCATCCTGGAAACTCGGGTTAGTCATGCGCGAGCAGCGTCAAAGGACGGCATATCTCACATGGACACGTTGAAAGCCCCCCACGCCGTATGGGCAGCAGCGTTTGTTTCCTCGGGCGTCCAATTTGCTTGAACGACTTCGCAGGGTCCGCCTTTATACAACCCCACCTCACGTCCAATAGACAGCGCCTCTCTCAGATAGTGCAGGGCTCCCATCTTTCCCTGGGCCGTGTGTCCGAGACTCAGAAAGACCCCAGCTGCCATGGTGAGCCTCGAGGGCAAACTTCGTTCCATGTTCCACAGCATCTCAGCCTCGTCACGGAACAGGCCCGCCATGAACTGAGCCGATGGTTCAATGGATGTGTAGTTTTGCTTGTAGCATAATTAGCAAGACCTCGCAAATCTCAAGCCGGAGCCCTTACGCATGCCCAGTACATAAGGGAGTTGACCAAAAGTGACGAACAGTAGTCGTCGCCTTTTGAGACAAGGTCACGGATGAATGGTTCGGCATGGAAAGGACCATACAGCGGGTGGTCCGTATTGAGGTAATGGCGAAGGGTTCGGGAGGCTAGGCCATCCGAAATAGGAACGTTTGTCCATGGCCTCAGGAATGGACCCTGGAGTCGCGGGTCGTCAAACAGCGGCGTCGGCGTCGGCGGAGGGCTGCGGACAAGGAGCGCAAGTATCAGCAATCTTTTCTGAAGACCCCATACCCACAAAGACGATGAAGAAGACGGGCAGGCGTTTTACTCACTCCGAAATTGTTGGGAACAGCAATCTAAAAATGCCTAGCCTAATTTCACGGCCGGTGTTAGTAATTTGATACGCTGCTAGAAACAAGGCTCAACTCAACTGGTTAACCGCCTCTGGAAGAATGGCCTGCAGACTCTCGCCCGGCCACTCAACGATTCTCTTTGTAGTAGCATCCAGCTTCTCCATGTTTGGCGGGTGGTGAGGAGCATAAACAAAGGGATGCCTGTCCTCCAGCTCAAGGCTCTCAAAGACATTCTGGCTCAGCGGGGCTCTCTTGTTCTCGGTCCACTTATTCAACCTGAGGCGGGACATTATCAGAGTGGCATCAAATGTCTTTTCGAGGTATTCGAAGTCATCGGCTCTCTCTTGGGGCGACTTCCTCCGCAGCATGTGAAAGGCCTCGACGAGCACGGTGCCGGCAGGATTGGTTGCAAATTCGTTGGTGCTGTAGCTGCAGTCATGCGACGACTTCTGGCACGGCAGGCAGGGCTGGCCACCAGGGCACTGCGACACGATGGTGTCAAATTAGAATGGAAACTTTTGCAAACCAGGACACTTGTACCTTCTTCTTCCTCCTTCGACAGGCAATGCAAGCCTGAGCCCACTGTCCCGACCTGCCTCTGGCCTTCTGCTTCTTGCTGGGCGGGGCAGTGGCCGCGGAGGAGCCAGCCGCGACTCTTCGTTTACGGCCGGGCCTCGTCGGGTCGTCGGGCCACTTGCGAGGCGTCATGATGTCGGGTTGACGGCGAGGACGAACCGGAGCGAGTGAGGAAGGGCTGTCGGAACGAGATGGCTCGGGCGGAGTAGGCGAAGGAACATGTTCAGGTGCCCACGTGAACCGGAAGCATTGGCGCAGGCACACGGGAGATTTTGCACATTTACGACATCTGCCCGCGGTGGCAGAAAGCGGAAGGCGGAAGACAGAAGGCAGAAGGCAGAAGGCAGAAGGCGGAAAAGCAGAAGAAGGCTGTGGGAATACCGGGGGGCGTGCCGGGGCCTGGTGAAGTTGCAACGGCCACCACGGAGCAGAGGGCGGTGACGAAAAGGCTCAGCTTCCTTTTTCTGAACCTGTTCCTTTGTGCACTTTTCAACCTCTCCCGGCCCCCGGGCCTGCAAGACGCAAGACGCAAGCAGGCCCGCCAGTGTGATGGGCTCTGCCGCTCCGCTCCACACGAATTCGGGCAGTCATCTCATCAGCCATGGCGGGAGTGCACCCCCGGACCCGGCTACCAGGTCTATTTCGATGACACTAGCTCGAGATCGACGTCCCCAATCGTCCCGCACACGGGGCATCGCGCTGGATCCTTGCCGACTAGTAGCCCGGCCACGGTGGATAAGCAGGCGGCAGGGCAGCGTCGTCTTTTGTTTATATGATGCATGCGACACTGCGCAAAAAGTCCTGCCTAAGCAGCGGCTGAGGGTGACATTGTCGCAAAAGGAACTTGGGGCCATCTCGTTTGGCAAACCTGCAGACTCGGCCACAAGCGGCCATGCATTTTGTTCGCCATTCCCCGCGCGCCGTGTTCCAACGTTCAATCCCTCACAGCTCGGGCCAAAGGCCCCCCCCGTACAGATGGGCCCCATCGTGAATCACCGGCTGTCAAGCTGGCGGGCCGAGCCTTTGTTAGCGGGGAGACTGGAGCGGGTTTGGGGCCCAACGGGTCAAGTTGGCGGCTAGCTGCTAGCTAGACTATGTGGGCAGCCCAGAACAGCGCCGTCGTATTCTTTGCAGCGGGAGGGAACTGAAGGCCCGACTAGGTTGCCATCCATGCAGCACAACGCAGTACGGAGATACCTGCCTTGAATGCCTGGGTGTGCCCTTTTGCCGAGCCATCGACTGGGGAGTTTCAGCCGGTGTGATTGGCCCCAGGGAATCCAGCATGGGGCCACATTTGGCGCCGGCCGCAACTCCATATCCCGGCCGCGCATCCGTCCAGCACCCCTCACGTCACACGCAAGCCTCTCTCCCTCTGCATTAGCCGTGTTCGGGTGGCATGCCTTGCATTGGCTTCTCATCTATCAGCTCCAGGTGCAAATTTCGGTGAGTGCTGTGGCCCTGAAGCCCCGATAGCAGAGAAGAAGAGCGAGTGCGCTGATGCCATGCCATGTGCGGGACGCCCACCGTGATCGGCAATCCCAGTCTCCATTGCGGCGCTTAACGTCCCCATCTCGCTGCCGCCTGAGTCCGAGCTGCCCCCCGGGACTCCACCATGTAAGTGACGGAAATACCGTCCCGACCCATCTCTCCACCAGTCACAGGCCGGTTCGTCTGGCGTCCTGAAACCATGCGGTACCGCCCTGCGACACGACATGAGACGAGATGAGCCTATCTATCCTTCCCTTCTCTCTCTTCTCTCGCCTCCCTCCTCCCTTTTTTTTGGTTCTTTTTTCCCTCTCCTCTTACGTCGTGTGCAATTCTTTGATTGACAGGTTAATTAATTAATTAATCTCGTTCCGCCCGTAGCTGCGCTACTCCTCTCTTTTCCCGCGCCCGACACACCTGCAGCCGGTCTGCCACCATTAAGTGAGCCTCACTAAATTATCCGGAGCTGCAATCCAACCGCTGCCGCTGCCGCCGCCGCCACAACGCCATCCCCACCACACGCACACGCGCATACGTACCAAAAACAGCCAGTCGCACGACACCCTCTCCGCTCTTCTCTCGCCGTCCACAACCTTGATAGAAGGGGAAAAAGAAGCCTCGGTCACACGTTGCCCAGCATGAAGACGACGGTACTTGTCGCCCTCCTCTCGTCGGTCATATCCGTCGCAAACGCCGGCATCGTCATCACGCCCATCTTTTCCAACCAGGTCGTCCCAAAGAGCGGAGATGATTGCCCCTACGGTGTCATTACACCACAGGGCTGCGGGTAAGCACTGCTCGCGGGAGGCTTCCTCGGGAACCTTACTAACTTATTCTTCTCTTCTCCACCTAGGCCGCTGCGTGGCTGAAGGAATATAGTGTATGTACAATGAGGAATTGGTCCAATCGGCGTGGCGTTTTTTTTTCTTTTGAGTCTTTTGACATCCATCCTTGGGAGGCACTACCACTTAGTCTTTGATGCATACGCACGCACGCACACAAATGTGCACCTGAATAGCACAGGGAAATACAAGCTATTTGACGCACAAGTCCAGATTCGCTGTTGCCACATGACATGCCGTAGTCGTATTATGCGCTCTGCAACAGTTGGCCTCCAGTTGCACTGCGAGTGAGACAAGGCAAAAGTTACGACGACAGGGGCGGGTGTATCGTCCACGCCGGCTAACCTATCCAACTTTGAGACATGCATGTACGCAGTATTTGCAGGTAGAATACACCCCTTCCCGGATCTGCCAAACTTTCACAAAAAGGCCAAAGTCGTGCATAATGATTTTCACTTTTCACTTTATTCGTGTATTATCGACTAAAATCCTGTATTGCGGGACGGTGGCGACAACGTGGGTGTGTACGCCACAACAATTTAACTTCACATATAAAATAGACAACCAATGATTCAGACAGTCGACAAGGCATGGGAGTCATGCTGCTCCCGGCTTTGGCTCTTGTCCGTCTCGCTATCCTCTGTCGACACAGTAGGCGTCTTGCGAAACGCGCTGTCTTGCAGACGCTTGGCCACATGGCGCGTCAGGTACTTGTCGACGTCGGGCACGAAGCAGGCGGCGATGAGGACGATGCAGGAAAAGGGGATGGTGGCGTAAAACACGACGCGGAAAGACTTTGCGTAGGCCGTCACCAGCGCCGAGCTGACCGCGGCCGAGACTTGCTCCGTCATGCCGGGGACCTGCGACAGGTCGTCCCCCGCCGTGATGCCCGCAAAGAGCGCCGAGAGCGACGCAGATGGCAGGCCTGCGCCGGTGGCCGCGGGAGCGACGTACTCGGGCAGTTTCTTGGCCAGCTCGTTGCTCAGGACAGACACGTACAGGGACTGCGCAACGGCGCCGCCGAGGCCGCGGATGGAGCCGAGGACCCCGGTGGCGAGTCCAATGTCTTGGGGCCCCCAGAGCAGCGTCACGCCGGGGAACGCAATGTTTTCAATGTAGCCGACGCCCGTGCAGGCAATCACGCCAAAAGCAATGGTGGCGCCCCAGCGGTCCTGGTCGAGCGAGCTCATGGCCGTGACGAATGCGAAGATGAAGACTGCAGCGATGATGCACTGGACCTTGAGCTTGGGGACGTAGGAGAGGGCAACTCCAGATAGGAGCTGGCCAAGGAGAACGCCGCCGCCCACCACGCTGCTCTGCCAGCCAATCTTCATTGTGTCTGTCGTGTAGATGGTCTGGATGATGGTCGGCCAAAGCACCGTGAACGAGTAGTACACCATGGAGCCAACCGTGGCACAGGCGACGATGGCAACAAATCCAATATTCTTGAAAACGTTCGGGGGCATGAGTGGCTGAACGTGGCAAAAGAAGGCCTCTGCAAGACACAGTTAGCCGCCTCTCTCTAAAACAAACAAGCAAAAGGGAGGACATGCCGTAGACGAAGAAGCCAGCCACGGTAAGGATACCAATGATGAGAGTACACAAAACCTCGGTGCTCTTCCAGGGGTACGTAGTTCCTCCCCAGGACAGGCCGATGAGGAATAGAACACACCCAGCGATGTAGAGGAAGATGCCGATCCAGTCTAGCTCCTTGGTCTGCTGCAGTCTGGTCTTCCCAACGTGAAGCTGCTGGAAGGTAGGCGGGTGGTAGAGAAACTGATAGAGGACCAGTGTGATGGCGCTCAGGATGATTCCAATGTAGTAGCTCCAGCGCCAGCCCGCCTCGGTGTTTTGAATGAAGCTGCGAGCAATAACAGGGCCAAACACGGCAAAGGGCATGGATGTCATGAAGACAAATGCCATGGCGGGACCGCGGTGCTTGTTTGGCACGAGCTCGCCCAGCACCATGCCGAAGGAAAGCTGGCCAGCAGCTGCTATGCCGTTGCATCCATTAGACACAATCAACATGCCCACGTTCTTGGCCGTTGCTCCAAGAATGCATCCTATAAGCCCCAACAGAGTCGTTCCCATCACCATCCACTTTCGACCGTAAAGATCCGACAGCCGCCCAACAAGGAGGAAGCCAATCGAGGACCCCATGGTCCAGATTGTGGAGACCCAGTTGATGTCGACCGAGGGACCAATGTCGGCATTGATGAGAGCTCTAAACAGACGATAGTTAGTCAACGGCGCACACATACGTGGCTGAAATAAGGGGGACTTTAACAAATGAAATAACAAGATTCGTACAGGGTATTTGCTGGGAGCACCCAACCCAGATAGGCACAAATACTAGCAAGCGACTGAGCCTATCGATGAAGATTAGATGGTATTTACGCATGGTTCATTGATTCAACTAACCGCCAGAGTGCCGAGAAACTGAGGACTCGTGTAGTATCCTCTCGGCATCCATTCCATGTCACCTCCAAGTGCATGCTTGTCAATGTATTCAATGGTTCCGTCGGCATGAACCACCCTTTCCGTGTTTTCAGGGACTTCGGGCGACCTAGGATTGTTCAGGCCCACATCGCGGAAAGAGTCTGCCGGTTGAGTCTTTTCATTTTGGCCGCCAATCGAGGCATTGTTGTTGTGAGGCATGGTGGACAGTGGAAAACGGGTATTGTCCTCAACACGAGGTTGTGATGGTTGTGATGGTTTTCTGCGTTAGAAGAGACTCGCCTAACCTTCAGACCTAAAAGTCCACAACAGCAGGAAGCGGGGTACTGCGTTAGCTGGCTCCGCGCTGAAAATACAAAGAGAAGCTTGACAAGGGGAGAATCTTTTTAAGCCATGGAATGCGCCAGGCGGGCTAGTCTAGGGGCGACCAAGAAGGTTTATGTAGTCTATGGCTTGTTCCGGGGACTGAGCTTGGTGCTCCGGCGCAGAAGGGGCGAAGAATATGGTAAAACATGGTATTCTCAGCGATATTTCGGCAAATATCCCTCCCTCTCTCCCCTTTCTCACGATCCTGGACAGTGTGCAGGCGGTATGCAGACGCACGATGGGCCCCTGATTATGGGGAGGCCGATGAATGAGAATGGTCCACGCTGTGCACGTCCAGGATGCTGGCGCTTCCTCATGCGGCTTGCCCTTTACGTGGGCCCCGAGCCTGGAGAATCCTCGCACGGAACGCCTTTTGCGCGAAAACCCCGTATCGTAGAAGGCAAAGAGGGCCGGTTTTATCAGGCGCGAAGCCTACCTTCTCGTTAAAGGCCCGCGCAGATGCATATCTGCTGGGTACGCCGCACCAAATGGTGGTGGCGATGCAGTCCAGCAGGCGGGAAGCTTGAAACACGCAGCCCAGTCAATGGCGAAGATGTGCACATTCCAGGGCCAGAACGAAGTGTCAGACAGCCCTACCTGATATATCACTTCCGTTTCTTGCCTCTTTGCACTGTCTCAGAAACCTTCGTCGAGGTTGCCAGCAGCTGTCGGTAGCCATTCGATGGCGTCCCGATGGCTAGCTGAGCCAGAAAAAGCACCGAACTTATTGGTGGCGGGGACCGGCCTAGGTCCAGTACACACCATCACAACACGATACTCAAAGCCATGCACGTCAACGTCTGCCAAGAAGAAGCGAATTGCCGCAAATCGACCCGTCTCATATACTCTGCGTGTTTGCGCCGAGCGGCGGCCGACAAAAAGGAAGCACGGCCTGCTGGCTGAGCTGAGTTGGTCTGTTTGTCATACTCGCCCACAGGAGAGTGTGCACGAATTGGGCTGAGACACGCGCGGTGCAGCTGGGAAGTGATCAACACGGCTTCCGCGCAAATCAACGCTCGGCAGTGGTGCTGTCGAAGGACGAGGGGAATCTTCTCCGTCACGACATCAGATGTCGTGCTCTAGTCAGCCCGGTTAGCCGATGGCTTCCCACGGTCGGTCCCACGCCCGGCTCATGCTCAACCTTGATTGTGCCTGAGACCATTGCCGTGCTAGGCTTAGCCGGGCTGATGGTGCCCGTGCCAAACAGCTTTCGCCCCGTGCCATCGAGGCAGCAAGGAAGACATGGCCGGTCTAGGGCCCGTCTCCAGCGCCAAGGGCAAAGCGGATGCATCGATTTCCATTGTCGCCCGCTAAATTAAACGAGTCATCAATCTCGATCGATCGCCATGCGCGCCCCATCAAAGTGCAGGCGTCGGCAGGTTTTTCCTGATCCAAGATGATGTGTGCGTGTGTGGGGTGAGTAAAACCATGTGCCCACCGTTGACTGCCCCAGTGCCGCCACCCATGCGCCGATCCTGGGGCTCTCCTTTTGGGCCGGCAAGGGTCCAAGGCAACGTCGACCCGTCCCCGAAGGCTTCTGGGCCCAGAGAACGTCTCCCTCGTCGGTCGAGCCCGTCAACACGCAGCAGAGCCCCCCACACTGCCGGCCGTCCACCTCCACGTAATCACACATCGCTTAGCCATGGGCGAGTGTCTTGAGCTCTGCCGAGAATCCTTCAAGACGGGGTCGCACAGACCTGGTCCCTGGTGTGTTAGAGCCAATGCACGCTGACAGCGACCACGTATATTCACGTCGCCCGCTCAGCCTGGAAATACCTCCCAGCTCCAGCCGCAAAGCACGGAATCATTTGTGCACAAACACGCCATGGTCGTGATACGGAATACATGCTTCTCCGCACGAGAGGGCTTCTCCTTTGCTCGTGGCAGGCGTGACCGCGTAGCCTCGGACCTGGCGATTTGGGCTGCAACACTGCTCACGCTTTGTCGGGTCCAGCCATGTTCTAAATGTACCGCCTCTCCTGTCTCTCTCACCGCATTATTACCGGGTACACCGTGCTACACTCCTCTCCCAACGTTTGCCGTGCACACCACTTGATGACGGAGCCCCGCCCGCCGCATGCCTGGGCCATGACCGCCAAGCCCTACCGGTAATCAGAACTGATATTATTTGAGGTGCTATTGATATACAAGGCTGTTCCCTGTGCCATTCCACGAGATGGATGCATCTACTACAGAGGCATGGTGAAGGAAGCACATGACACTGCGACTATTCTTGCACCAGTTTAATCAAACCTCTGAGTTCTAAAAAAGGCATCAAGGCCAAGTCAGCGTCCAGACAGCCTTTTCTATGCCTAAATTTAGGTATTGAGCATTGGATTGATAGGTTTCCATCGTATCGGGCATCGCGAAAGGAACCTGGTAAGCAAGCTGTGCTATAGGGTGGGAGGTCATGACAAAATATACAACCAACCTTTCGCATGTAAAGTTTTTGGATGCATTGCTGATTCCAAAAAAAAAAAAAAAAAAAGAAGAAGAAGAAGAAAAGCAATCTCTAGAATATATTCAATGTTACGTCAATATAAACCCTAGCCTTTGTTGGTGGTGGACCTCGATACAACTTGTGACTGTTGCAACGCTGCAGACCAACAAGCTATCGTCATTGCGAATCCAGCTATGCACTCACATTGCTCAAACTATACACGCTCCATATTGTGTCTTCATATATATAAATTTACCTTACCATCACCTTTCAATGTGGATCTTGGAAGCATGGCAACTGCTTGTTCGATGTTGAAGGAGCAGATACTCGAATGTAGGCATACATCTTGCCAGAGATTTTGGAAGAGTACTCAGCATGGCTTGCTTGGTATACGATGTACCAATAAATATGAACGATCTTCTTAATATATACACTTCGAAGAAACGCTGATGTTCTTTTGAGCTGCCTGAACCGAGTTGATTGCTTCAAGTCCGGAGCGGACCACGGCAATACCCTTCTCGGGAGACTTGGACCGTAGCATTAAGACGGCACCCTTGACCCATGGCTCGAAAGAATGCAACACCCAAATATTCGAATGAAAGAACTTTGATTGCGTTTGAAATAAGGTAGACGCGGCATGGATATTTGTTTGGGGTGCGAGTTATCCACAAACCTGCGGAAGCTATACTGTACTCGAGGCAGCTCTCGCGTTTAATTTGCACAAGCTGCTCTAGACTGAAGAAAGACAAACAGATCATACGTTCAAGTCCTTATTTTCTGAGCGTTTGGGGAATTTCCTGTCGAGAAATAATTTGGTATACGCATCGTCGGTACGTGGATATAGGGATAAGTGGCTGGCTGCTCATGTCTGTCGATGGCGCTACACTCGAACGTTGACAAAGATCAGGGCTAACGGGCGGCCACAACAAAACATCAATAAGGTGGTGTGGCGGTGAAACCAAGCCATTGGCATGGCCAGGTTGGATATTAGAACCCACAGGGCTTGGAAAGTGCAATGCATCATCAATCAATCACAGCCTGATGCCTCCGCTCGAGGCCATCACCGGTGACCAAGCAGCAGCCCTCGAGCGTCATAGGCACTCGGGCAAAAAGCAAGCGAGAGGCCTGGGCAACGTTATTTCTCCGCTTTTGCTGGGGCGCTAGGCCAACGGGAGCGCTCGCGGAGGGCAGCGGCTTGCTCTCCCGTTTGAATCTGACGTTCCATGCAGATGCGCTGCAACCAAAAGCTGCAGCTCCTGCAGCGTTAGTGCCCACACCGACGGATGAGCCTGGAAGTCGAGTCTGTCAACTTTCTTTTTTATTTTCCGCTGCCGCCCGTCATATTGGTGCCGTGGATTTGGTGCAGCGCAGCTAGCCCACGGAAATGCCCTATTCGCGTGACAAGGTAGCTGCTGATGGCTCAAACGATTGCGGCAGCCTCGACTTCGGTTGCCGTCGCTCCCCTCCTTCCGGACTCTCGGCCGCCCCGGCCGGCGGCGCTTTCCAAGTATGCTATTGGATAGCCCGCCATGCAATGTGTTGGGATAGTCGTGATTGATTGATTGACTGGCAGCCATGGTTTGGAGGCTCAACCCGCACCCTCCTTGCTCTGCTTCATCCATTCACAAGCAAACAGCCCATGGCACCTGCTAATATTTAATGCACCCGAACCCGTCCCCAGAAATCTCCTTCATCCCCTCACCAACCTCTCCATCAGAGATTTCCCAGATACCCTTCAAGCCGTAACAAGCCACTTCTCCAGCAAAGCCATGTCCATCGAGGCCATGAGACGGCGCCACGGGCACGCTTATCCTGACGGCGCCTGGTGTGGACCATGCGGTTTCATGCTGAACCCAAATGAACCCTTCGTCGAAGGTACGGCGGCGACTACATCAAACGATACCATTTACTAACCCATGTATCCTAGTTCATGGCGCTCCTGCTGGCACCCCCGAGGACCCGGAGCGGGAGATGAGACTGTACGAGGAAGACCAGCCCGCCGCTATAAGATGCCACCCACATTGCGCGGCTGCCTTGAATTACCTGCGCGACCCAATGAGTGTGCGCGAGTCCTATCTCGTCACGCACTATGGCTTCTTCTACGAGCACAAGTTGAGAACTGCCCGCGACAAGTTCATCCTGGGGCAAGTCTTTGCTTGCCTCGTCAAGGGGCTAAATCCCAAGTACTTGGGCCATGCTTTTGTCAGAGCAATATCCCGTCTCCCTCCTGAAATCAACCTCATGATTGCTGAGATGCTTGTGACTGTCTTCGCAGCATCCCAGGCCAAGGAGCTTTTGCTTAGACGCAGCCGACGCTTTGGCATGAGAGTCAGGCTCTCAGATGAAATCTGGGCAACCTTTGTCAAGTTCGAGAACCTTAGCTACATTGCATCCCTCTCCAACAAGAAGCTCCACCCGAGCGATATCCGCATCTATGCTCCCAGCAGGAAGCCAGTTGAGGCCGTCATAGTGGCTCAGAATCACTTTGGCATCCGCCGCCTGGTGTTTTGCTCTCGATCAAACATACCATCCTTGGAGGCCCAGCCGGGAACATGGTGGAGCATGGTGGCAACGGGCCCAGCCCGCTGTCCAAGTGGCTGCACGGGTATACGCATTTCTACGCAGAGGTTGCATCGGTTTAAACTGAAAAGAAAATGTGTATGTCAGTTTCATTGCATTATCTTGTCTTTTGCAAACTCTTTCCCCGCTGAAAAACAAACGTGGAGGGGGCAAGTTTCGAGGGGATGATTGTGGAGGACCAAAAAAAGATCTTATTCGGGCTCCTTGCGTCAGAAGGGCGGCTGAGAGGATATTTTGGGAGTGCCAGGTAGTTTTTGGACACACGTTGATACGAGTGCATCATCCCTGTGAGAGCGTCTGAGAGTTTCAGGTCGTCTTTGGACACATTGATACGAGTGGATCATGTCTGGGCCCCACGTGCCCGATCGATGACAGTTGTGATGGGGATAAACTATTTCCATCCGAGCAATGGTCAGCTGAGATAAGGTCTTTACAAATCACTCCTTCCTTTTTTGTTCTTTTTCTTCTCCCTTTTGCGGGAGGGGCTGGAACCGTTGATGCGACGAGCTCCGTGTGAGGCTGCTTCATCGTCGTACCCGAAACCCGGGTGATGGAGATGCCGTTTGAGCCACTGCCGATCGTTGAAAGTCGATATTATAAGGGCTTTGACTCTCCCCTAAAATAAAATAAAAAGAGAAGAAAAAAGAAGAAGAAAACGGGGCCTTTTACAGTTTAACATATGTAAAGAATTTCTATGTAGAGCCAAGTTCTAAAGTCGCCGGAGAGACAAATTTCCCCTCCCCGTTGACGTCTCAACTCAAACACAAGCACAAAAAAAAGTCGGCCAAGGCTGTCAAGCCACGGCACCCTCAGCTGCATCTCCTTTCGAGACTTAGCATTTATTACGTAACCACTAGAAAAACCCTTCCCCCATATCTGACTCGATGTGATGTTCTGGAACACTTGATCCCATCAAATCCTGCTGCAGCCACCAGCACTTGGAGCCTCCGGGGCCGTCGTGTTGGCAACAGTAGCGACCTCTATCATACCTTATACACGGCCGCGACCAAAGCGATCTAACCCATAGTCAGCACCTTGTGTAAATGAAATAGAAAGTAAATTGGATAACTTACTGCCACCAGCAAATCGGTTCCCACCGTTTCTATTGTTCTGCTGGCCGTTGTTGTTCTGCTGACCGTTGTTGTTGTTCTGCTGGCCATTGTTGTTGTTCTGCTGGCCATTGTTGTTGTTGTTGTTGTTGTTGTTGTTGTTGTTGTTGTTGTTGTTGTTATTGTTGTTATTGTTTCCGCCGACCTGGACCCTGATGCAGTCATCCTGAGCACCTCGCTGAGCTACAGGCATCAGCACAGGCTGGTGATTGGACGCAGAAGACATGGAGCAGATGCGATAGTTGCCGGCCGGCAGACCCCCATCAACAGTAGCTGACAGAAGACCGTTTCCGTTGCCGGCGTCGTTGATTCCCTTGAAGAAGGCAAACTGCGTAGGGTCAAGGGGCTGCGTCGGGTTCTGCGAGTTTCCAGTGTCCTGAACAGTGACATGGACGTGACCAATAATCTGACCTTGACCATTCAGATCCTGGGGAGCAGAGTAGTACGTAGTCTGGGCATTGGTAAAGGCACCGGCTTGTAGCCCATCTATTTGCAGTTGAATGTCAAAGTCCTGATTTGCAGCCACATTTCCTCCGTTCTGGGGGTTGACGAAAACCGTAGAGACCATGTTGTTGGTGCTTGGTATTTTCCCCATGGCTGTTAAAGTCAGCATGCGTATGGCACAAGAAGTCTGGGGTACTTACGAATTCCATTGCAGGAGCCGCCCTGAACCTGCTCACCGTTTGTGAGGGTCTCTCCGGAACAGAAGTTGATGAAATTGGCGTCATCCCTGCCTGACTATTAGAATAATTGCCTCGATAGTTGAAGGGCTACACATACGTCGCAGAAGCAGACTGTCCATCCGTCGGTTGTTGGTTGCCGTCCTGCTGAGAACCGCTTTGGATATTTTTGGTATCAAGGGCTGTTGCTCCGTTGTTATTGTTATTGTTGTTGTTGTTCTGGCCGTTGTTGTTGTTCTGACCGTTGTTGTTGTTGTTCTGGCCATTGTTGTTGTTCTGGCCGTTGTTGTTATTCTGCTGGCCGTTGTTCTGACCATTGTTCTGGCCGTTGTTTCCACCATTGAACCTTCCTCCTCCAAACTGTCTCTTCCTGAGGGCGCGGCTGAATGGAGTTCGGTCGGCGGGAATCGCGGCGTCCGAAAGGGCGGCTAGGCCAAGGATGACGACGACTAAGCCTTTGATCTGCATGGTTGCTGTATCGATGCGGTGCCGTGCAGGTGGGTATACAAACAACAAAAAAGAATTTAGTAGTTAAAAAGAAAAAAAACACGTTCGAATAGGCGGTTCCAGACCAGCTTAAACGTGAAAGGAGAAGGAGAAAAAAATGAATGTTTACAGACACAGGGTCAACTTGAGTGTAAAATAAAGGAACGAATGTACATATGACACACAGCGCCAGCGTTGAGGGAGAAGAGAGAAAAATTATAGGAGCATCAAAGGTAGCTTGAGAGGGTTATAAAACGGAAGGAAGAAAGCAGACGGATACAGAGTTGCCGAGATGTCGAATTATAAACCAGGTAGCGGCGTCTCGGAGGGGGTGCACATCAGACAGAACCCCCCCATCCTGGCGGGAATTGTAGCGGTGGCCGATATGGGCGTTTCTGTGGGGTTTCTTGAAGAGGGATGGTGAGTGGATTCCCGATGCTGCTTGGCAGTGCTGAGAGCGATCAAACCCGAGTAGCGGCATGGCGGCCAAGTATCGTGGGCGGGAGGAGGCTAGGGCTGTCTGAAGAGGTGCCATACGAGACAAAGCCGACACCAAGATTTGGCAGGAGGGGCGGACGGGACGTTTGCCAAGCTGATAGGGCGAGGAGTGAGGTCGCCTTGGCGTGCGGGAAGTGTTAGCGCGGTGGGCGACGGAGCCCGCAAAGGCTCTAACAGCTGGCCGGGATCTGATGGTGTGGACATCCAGGAAAGCTCATGTCTTGGCTATGGACATCAAACAGGATCTCAATGCACATGGGATGCCTTCTCAGACGTCTCAGCAGCCTCCTCGGCCATGTTACAACCCGGGGCAGCGCAGCCAATAATGCCGCGAGCGAAGAAGGTCGGCGAGCAGAATGTCAGGCATATGGCGTTTCGGCTCCGAGACGACACCCGTAAGCGCCGTGTCGGAGTAAAAGTGGGAATCGAGATGCCAGGGTCGCCATTTAACCTTGTTGCCGCTGCTGGGTCGCGACCGGCAGCATCCGAGAAAGGGTAGATTTCAGGTCCGGGGGCACTTTTGTCATTGAGAGGTTGAGCAGGCGCTGCTTTGTTGAGTGGTGGATTGATGCTTTTTTTTGCGCCCTTTCCCATTTTTTCCTCCATTTTTTCGACCGTTTGCATGGCTTTCGCGGGATGGTTTTTTCAGGAAGGTGGCCTCCATCATTGGCATAGTGGGCACTGCCTGCCTGCTGTGACAGGCACTGACAGCTCGCGGCAACAAACCTTAGCAGCTAGTACCCATGTCCATGCTGTTGCCATTGCAATTCTGGACGACTTCACGTGTGTTGCAGATGAACCTGCAACAGCACTATTGAATTCTACAAGGCCACCTGAGGCTTCTGTGTATTGCATTATAGAACCCAGACGTCATGCCTTTCCCAAACCCTTTTCTCCGGCTTCACCAAGTTCATCCGCCCTCGCACGTCAAACAACACGCCAAACTCTCTCGGCAATGCCAAACCGGCTCCATTCATGTCAATTAAAGCCTTGCCGTCTTTTCCATGGTGGCGGTTCGTCGTGATCGCATTCAAGCGAGACGTGTCACCGTGACAGCCGCCTACCCGAAGTCATCCTCTCGTCGTCCGCAGCACACTCGGAATTCGGCTGCTCGACAGGGATGTTGCTCCTTCATCGCCATCTGCGACTACGACAGTGACACAGCTCGCTTTGGTGAAACGCGCCCGGTGCCTGGCCCTGCTTTTGCTGGCCATTGTCATCAATTGCAAATGACGCCGCCTCGCTCATTCTACCTCTTCTTCTTTGGAATCCGTTCCGTTCTGCCGATTGCAATCGTCTCCGATCTTGACATTTGGTGTTGTGGGTGTGTGGCGCACCGCATACGAAATATAGGTTCCATGATGTCGCCCTGAGAGCCATCAGCCAACCAGCCCGGGTAGCTCAATTGGTCAGAGCGTGCGGCTTTTAAACCGCCCTTTCCAGGGCATCATCTTGATACCGCAAGGCTAAGGGTTCGACCCCCTTTTCGGGCGGCTCTGGCTGTGTTTTTTGGACTTTCTTTTTGCTCACGAGAGTGAATAATTGCTGTGTAATTCGCGGCCGTCGATTCTCGCGAGGCCTAGCACAGGACTTGACCGCCGGTTACGCGGCGGTAAGTGGGTCTGATTGGTCCGTACCGCCGTGCCGCTCTCGGAACGGGGCTCCACAATCCGGGGTGGGGTTAGACAGCGGTTTTGGTACCTCGAATGCAAAGTTCCTCGAGAGTTTGAGGGATTCGAGTGCTAAGATAGGTCCAGCAACCAGCCATTCAGTCTCGCCTCCAACAATCTTTCTTACTTGCATGTGTATGGATTCAACAGACGTGGCAACAACGGCGTCGCCCATGGACCAAGTTGTCGCCGTGGGCGGTACAGAGATCTGCCAGTTCATAAAGCTGGGAGCTTTTTAAAGACGGATGGGATAAAACTGTTCGGACGCAAACAGACCTGCTTTCCCGATGGATGAATGCCAGTCCTTTTTCGCCGCGGTGGTTTTATGCGAGAATAAAGAATCATCAACGCTGTTGGTGGCCAGGCTGGCCCCGCGTGCGCAGCGAGCGCAGCAATCAAGGCGCACCCGGGCTCCGGCCGAGGCGCTCGAGGAAACCGGCCAGGTAGAGCACTTGTTGCCATGATGCCCGTTCCCAACTGCACGCGGTAAGAAGCTGCAGCTGCGCAGAATGGTCCGGATGCAGAATGTGTACACGCAAGCGCGAGCGCTCTGCGCAGCGACAAGGAAGAAATGCCTCGAGAACCAGAGAAATGAGACAAGTAGTGAATTAGTGGAAAGATCATGTAAGGATGAAACGGGCGGCGTTTAGCTTTGAGTGATTCACCAACTTGGAGCGAAAGAGGCACAGTTGGTTTGCGATGTATGGTTACTTGGGCATTATTCTTCCCTTAGGATGAGTCCGACACAGCAATTAAAAAGAAAAGGCCACGCAGGCTTTTTTTTTGGTAAATCTTTCCTACTCATGTACCAGCTTGTGGCTCTGGTGCTAAATTCTTCCCCCCAAAAAAAAGAAATACTTGTATGCCATACATCTTACCACACTTGTATAAATCCTTCAGATAATGGAATGCGTCAATGTATATCTCATCCAAATCCCAACTCCTCTTTTTTTATCTGGAGTTATACTCTTCGTAATTGTACTTGCTAACGTTCTAAATAAAAGGCCTGGGTTCGATGCGTTTCCACTACGGCCAACGCATTGGTATCGGCTCTGGTGGTGCCATGATGCTGGCTTTTCTTTTGTTTGAGCCAGCGATGGGTAATTAGATAATTTCCAACAAGGATACAGCAACTGTCGTGGACTTGACGTCCGAGCCTTTGGGCGATCTTCGCTTACGGGCTGTAGGAACACCCTTCATCAAGAGCATAGCTGTCGATTTTGATTTCTCGTTTTCGATTCAATACCAGGTGTTCGTTCTGCAAACTTGAACAAAGTAAGCACGAGGTTGAAGATTATTTAGGAAAACATGCTTCGATTCGATGTACATGACTTTGCCCATTCTCGGTAAGCATGAAAGTGTCGCTTCTGTCA
The DNA here is from genome assembly GCA_002179835.1 of Calonectria leucothoes. NCBI lineage: Eukaryota > Fungi > Ascomycota > Sordariomycetes > Hypocreales > Nectriaceae > Calonectria > Calonectria leucothoes. The sequence goes on along the minus strand of NAJI01000107.1, from coordinate 81,054 downwards.
ACTGAGATGGTCCAGCAAAGGCACCCGCAAGTCCACTCTGACCCTCGGGTTTGGTCAGAGGTCCTCCAGCAGAACTAAAGAAACCTCTCGAAGGCTGCAATTTGCTATTAATGATGCTGCTGCTGGGGAGATTTACAGAAGAGGCTGGCGAAGAACAGTCGAGGTTGAAAAAGCAGAGAAAGATTGAGCGGGCGTGTCGGATTTTCCCGAATGACCGCTAACTTGCACACGGAGGCGCACTCTCCACCAGGTCTGCTAGGACGGCAAGTAAAACAAGCGGCCATGTCCAGATCGGTGATTATGGTAGCAAGATAGCCTCCGGTACCAACGTCGGAACTATAAGGCGAGGGATCCTTGCAAGAGGTCATCCTCCGACTAGGGGTGCTGCGCCAGAAAGCATCTTAGTTTGAACAAAGCTCAGCATCCGAAAACCAATATTATGGATGAGGGTCCAGAAACTAGGAGATTGTGCAGATGAAGAATGTATTTTGATCTAAAATGTATGCCCCAGTCGCGGGCGAGCTTGCTAGAAAGTCCAGTTCCAGCTCTTTGGGACACCCCTATGCATCGCTCACCAGCGAGCATGCTTCAGATAAAACTCTTCATCGTCGTCGCTAGACTCGGAGGTCGAGCATGACCCTTCAGGATGATACTCGCATGCCACCGCCATCTCTCCGGCCGCCCTGCTCTCGGGGTAAAGGCGTGCGTGGTGCTCGCAGGTGAACTGCCTGAGTTGTTCGTCGGACATGATGGTTCTGCACAGCCTCAGAAAAGCCTGCAGCGGGAACCCCTCTTGAATCTTGAAGGCTATTTGACCCATGTCCATCATCTGCTCCACACTCGCCGAGATGTGACCACGAGGAACCACAGTGTTCTCGACCCGAGGAACAAGAGCGCTGTCTAATGGAAGGGCAGGGGCGTCTTCGACTCGAGGCCGCTTCCTCCCTGCCTGCGCGGGCTCCTTGCCCGCCTTGGCTGTCTCCTTGATGGTGTCCTTGAAGGACCGATTCAGCCTCGCATAGCAATCCCGCGATTCCTCGAGGGACATGGTGAGGTCTTGCTGCTGAGCCTGAGACTCCCACATGTCCTCGAGCATCTTCTCCATGGAAGATATGAGTTCTCGGTTCTTGGTGAGGGCTGTGTGCATGCAAGCCACGAGCTCCTGGTCGTGGACCCGAGACGTCCTCATCTCCTCGAGCATGCTCTGCACTTGCTCCTTGCACTCGCTCCCAGTGTTGCATGCAGGGCGCGCGACATTGTCGAACTGCTGTGCAATGGACAAGAGAGCTCGTTGCGTGTGCGGCTCTTTTGTCGCCTGGGCGACGGCTCGAATCTGCCTCCCGTGGTCCTTCATGGTGCCCGTCACCTGTTCCTCGAGGACGTAGTTGTACCTGGTCAAGTTCTCGGTTGCTGATGCGATAAAGGTGAGCCACCTGTCATCGTAGTCGCTGCACCATGCATAGATGCGGTCCTTTAAATCTTCAGGCATGACCATGATTCGCTCCTCGGTCAGCCACGCCTGCATGGCCCCTTGCAGGTCCCGCTGATTGTAGCGGCGGCATCGCCCGAGCTTTTGGAACAAATCACCAGCAGCCTCGATAGCTTCCCCCCGAGTGATGGTAACCTCGGTCCTCGCAGCAGCCCCGGGCGTCAAACTCCGGTCTTGGGGATCCCACACCGGGCTCATAGCAAGGTCGAGCATTGTCACTTGTGCGTTGGGGATGTCTGAGTAGCCTTGCCACCCGGTTAGCCTCTTCGAGAAGACCAGCCATTGTGTGTCCGACTTACAGCAAGGTCGCCTTGAAGTCAAGACGAACGGAGGATGGTTGGTGGGTGGCTGAAGCAAGCAAATAATGCGGCCAAGAGCTGATTGTTGGAGAAGTGATGGGAAGGAGGGGCTCAACAATGCAAGATGGGCTCTCCTCTTTATAGCCAACGACGCAGCATGCGGGCCGGTACGTACAGCTCAGGTGAGGAGGGATATTCTCGTGTTCCGTGAACTGATGTAAACGGTAAGGTGAATCCTTTGTGCACCCTCCGGACCTCGACTCCGAATCCTTTCCACCAGTAACGACCCCGTGGGCCAAGTCAGTGCTACCCTCCAGAGACACATACTTGTCGCACGAGCAGGTGACCAGGAAATAAAATGCTCCGAAGACTTGCATGAGTGTGTCAGGGTTAAAGCGTTTGCGCAGGACGCCAACACAGGCAATGTAAACGCATTGGCGGAAAGAACAGCCTATGCGTACTGCTATACCAAAATCATGGCTCCGGCATATAAAAAACAACGCAATGAATAACAGGCGGCAAATTTCCTGAACAATCGCTATTGATCTTATGTTTATCGTATCCGTCCGCTGGAGCTGCGAGGGATCGAAACCTTGACGAGCTGAATCCCCCAAACTTTGGGGTAACACAACATATTCGTCCTACGTCCTAGCCAGTTTCACCGGAAATTGCACAGATACGAGCTCACAATTTTACTCACACTCATTATTCAGCTCGGGATTAATCTTTGCTTTCCAGTTGGCCATCCACACGTCTGTTGCTTCCCCTAAGTGTTGGCGCGGAGAAAGTCAGAGAAGGAAGGGATGTGTTAGAATAACCTTTGAACATACAACGAAAAGAAAATAGAAAAAAAGTAAGCCCCGGACCCAGGAATTGAACCTAGTTCTGCGGTCCCCGAAGGGCACAGGAAGCCCTGCGTGTCAGTCGCCGTGTTACCGTACACCAATCCGAGTTTTTTTTTTTTTTGCTTTTTTTGTTGAGTGAGGGGTAGGCAGTCATGTGTTATGAGGCTATCGGTGAATAGGGAGGAAAACGCTCAGCTGGCAGAGGAGAGGCATATTTTAGAATACAACATGACTTGATCTCAAAACCACGCTGCAGTGATGGACAGACGTGAACTTGGATTTAACATGGCTTGAGTAGCGTAGTCAACACCCCTGTCGCTACAGCTCCACGATGGTTAGCTTGCTCGACTAGCCTCGTTCTGATTAGCCCCATTTCGATTTGGAGGTGGGCCAGCTAGGGACCCTCAACTCGTGCATCTCATTATCCAACGTGGTTCATGTCATATTCAGGTATCTACTCATGCAGCGCTAACTCGTTTTACATATTCATTACAACTCTTCCGAGATCTTGCCGGAGGTCTGATAAGCATCGACAATCTTGTCGAGGTAGGCCGCCATTCTGTAACCAGCTCGGGCAACCTGCTTCTGCACCACGGGGGCAGCCGCCTCGTAGTAGCTTCCGCCAAGCTCCTGGCCTTCAATGGCCTCTGCGCCTTCGGGAAGGACTAAGATTGATGTGTCAGCTGATGTGAACAATTCCCAGCGGCAGGGTGCGATTTGGAACTTACCATATTGGCAGACGAGCTTGTTAGTCTCGCCCGACCAGGCCAGGGCGGTGCTGATGGGGTCGTTTAGATCCAGGTCCTTCAACCACGAATCCTTCTCGCCCGTGTACTCGCCATCCTTGATGGCCTCGGCCAGGCGGGAAGACCACTCCACGGCCCTCTCTTCGGGAGTGTGGGGCATGCCGGGCAGGCTGTCGAGCAGCTTGTCGACAATGGACGAGTCCCAGACGTGGTGGAGGTTGTAGCGGTGCTGGTCGAAGTGGACGAAGATCCTGTTGCCGCCGAGAGCCGTGTTCTCGTTGTGGAGGGGCTGGTGCATATCACCAATAAAGTGGATGACAAACTTGGCAGCCTGGTTGCGCTCAGTCGGGGGCAGATCGTGGTTGAGCGACTGCTGGGTGAAGTTGGCAAGAGCGCTGATGACGCAGCCGCCCTTGCAGTCGCGGTCGTAGTTGACGCTGCATGCGCCGGGCGGCGCATCGTGGGCGTCGATGAAGTGGAGGTTCTTGCTCCAGCGGCCCCAGTCGGTGTATCGGATGGAATCGGCCCATGGCGCAACCTTGGCCAGGTAGTCGGCGTCCTGGTTGTCGAGGAGCTCCTTGAAGAAGGCTTCGGTCGTGTCGGAGACGAAGTGGCTCGCGACGTAGGCCGTGGTGATGTGACCAAAAGCTGCGCGACGTCATTAGCAGCTTGGTTTGCAGGGAAGCTCAGAGGTTCCGAGCTCGGGAACAGGAATTACGCACCACCCCAGGCGGCAGCTCCAGGGAGGCCAATGGCGCCCATGGCCAAGGCGCTGGTAGAGGAGAACTTCATGATGCTGAATGTGTTGGAATGGAGACGTGGTGCGAGTACGGGGGCAAGAGGTCGGTGGGAAACAACACAGCTCACCCTCGGAGAGCAATGCTACCTGGAGCTTATATGTGCTCCAGCGAGTTAAGTCTACGTCGGAGGCAATGCAAGGCTGGATGGAACCAGGCATTCCATCAAGCCTCGCCCAATAGTCTGAAGCCAAAAGTTGCTGGAGAAACCAGGGTCCGTGAAACCATTGGGAACGGGGCCCAGCTGGACCCCAGGCTGAGGGTCCACCGCCACCCGCGGCTGGCAAATCAGCACTGTCGCCAGCGCATGTGAGCCCCACGTGAAGCCCGTGAGCTTTTGACTGGTGCTGGGGTAGGCTGCCCACGATGAACGGCGGCGGTGCTGTCCAAACCAATGTCGTGCGATGGCTTGCTGGAGGCTGGCTAGATGCTGCACGTAAAGGTGCTATTGAACGGTAGCTGGGCCCCAGCATGCCCAAACGGGGAGTGCCCAGTTCTTTTCAGTCCGGCGGGTAAGGGGAAAGAGGAACGAAGGGTAGCGCCGCCAATCCCCCGGTTTCGACACTATTGACGGATCTACGCAGCCATCTGCGGGGGAGAGAGAGCCCGCGTTATCGGGGGACGAGGCGGGCGATCAAGGCAAGGGAAGGGGGAGGATCGGGACAGGCGAGACAGCAACTGAGTCAACAAAAAGAATAAGATGCTCCTCCTTCACCACCTCGGGAGCAAAAGGGGGAAACGCCAAGGCTGAGCGGCCTACGGATCATCGGGCCATTCATTCACTGGCATTGGAAACATTGACAGCCGCAGCAGCTTATCTCTGGTGGCTCTGGATCTGCCGCTACTGTGCGACGCTACTATCTCATGCGACGCCGACCCGAGGGGAGGATACAGTAGCACTCTGGGGCACCAGACGTACCTATCTACCGTCGCAGCCGGGCATGAGACGCTGCTCCACGGGGCCTGGGGCTTCTGACGTGCCCTCCACGAGCCCGAGAGAAGCTGGACGACATCTCGTGCCGTGTGCTGCGCGTCTCACCTCCCTCTGACACTCAGCACGCGACGTCCACTGAGGGCTCGCAGCACAAGGGTCGCCATGCCCGACTCGGTAACTGGGAACGAGCAGACCCCGGTTTTTAGCTCACAAGATCCCGCTCCGGGCGGCCTTGTGCGTCACAGTGCGTCACCCGGTCCTCCCCCCCCAGCCAGCCCGCCCGCCTGCACCGCCCGATAAGCGCTGGCCAATACAGGCAGTTCCAATTCAAGGCCCTCCCTCGCTCGCCGCCACAACCACTGAGCAAAGACCGATAGGCCGCTAAACAGGGTATCCACCACGGCTCACTCAAGCCATGGCCAAGTCCTGTCCCGCGCGAGAGAGGGAACGATGCGAGCGGAGGGGTCTGATAAGGCCGACTCATTGTCCCTCGCCTTATCCGATAACGGGCCGCTCCAGTCGAGCTTAAGTTGTCTTCTCCTTCTTCCCTTTTAACAAGCCCTGCCTCCTGGTCGCGTGCGCTCTGCAACTCCGTCTCGTCATCCCACCGTCTCGCCTTTATCCTCTTGCCCTTCTCCCGGCGGCGCGCTCCTCGCATCTCTCTGCTTATCGCAATCCTCGCAGAAGCGGGCGCGTCGAGTCACAATGCCCTTCCCCATGGTCGGAACCCTAGCCGATGCCGTGACCGAGACTCTCCCCATCCGGGAGGCCCTCTCGGGCATCTTTGGCAGCATCAGTTTAACTGCCTGGATGTGCCTGCTGGTGCGTTCTCCCTGAGGCGTTTTTTCCGCCCGTCGCCTGCATGTCTCGAGAAACTCTGCTGACCCTATCAACAGCTTCCGCAGTTGCTCACCAACTACCGGACTCAGAGCGCCGATGGCCTGAGCATGGTTTTCCTCATCATCTGGCTCTTTGGCGATTTGACAAATCTCTTTGGTTCGTACCAGTTCTCATTTTGCTCTTTGATCGCACTCTTGATACCCATCTCGCACAAGGTCTGGTTCTGTCGGGTCGCCGAGCTCTCACTCACGGGCCATCGGTTCTCCCGCCTTTCCAGAAGCAAAATTTGACGACATTTTTTTGCCTTTCCTAGTGGCGCCCACCATTGCCAGCCCTCACGGTCGCTAACATGATGCAGGAGCGTTATTCACCCACCTCGCTCCGACAGCCATCGCCCTGGCCAGTTACTTTTGCTGTTCCGACGTCATTCTCATCAGCCAGTGTCTGTACTACAACAGGCTCAATGCCCGCCGAGCAGCCGCCGAGCAAACCGAACAACCTACCGATACTTCGGAGGAGTCGCCGCTGCTCTCAGGATCCGGATCCCAAACCCGAAAGATCTCCGAGGGCGAGAATGATGCGACAGTTGGAAACACCTGGGTCTTCAACGCCCTGTGCCTTGTCGGCGTGTACTGCGTGGGATTCACCGGCTGGTTCATCTCGTACAAGGCCGGCGCATGGGACGGTGCCCAGCCAAGCCCCTCCGACGATGCTCACGCGACCAAGAGCCCTACGGAGATTGTCGGTCTGGTCCTGGGCTATATGAGCGCTGCTTGCTACCTGTGGTATGTGTGGAATGACTCGGGAACTGTGAGACAAGGCTAACCGGTTGCAGCGCCCGAATCCCTCAAATTGTCAAGAACTACCGCCAAAAGTCGTGCGAGGGCCTCGCTCTCCTCTTCTTCATGCTCTCCATGACGGGCAACATGATGTACGGCCTGAGCCTCTTCTCGTACTCGCAGGACAAGGCGTACCTGCTCAACGCGCTCCCGTGGTTCATGGGATCCCTCGGAACCATTGTCGAGGACTGCATCATCTTTTTCCAGTTCCGGCTGTACTCGAAGAAGACGCGAAGCACCACGATCGAATCCTAGGTCTCGGTCTCGGTCTTGGTTGGGTTATTTTCGTCTCAAGAGGGCCACGCGCCGTTCTTGGGGCCTCGAAATGTGAATCATGCTGCATGGGTAAGGCGTTTGGACATGGGGTGGAATTTGCCGAGGGGTGGTCGAATGCACGTGTGTGAGCCGCGTGATGCACAGTCAGCATTCGACACCAGATGGCTGGGTAATTGGACTGGATTGGATGATACGCTGTTGGGGCAGGAGACGGTGTTACGGCACTACATTTGGAGCATCATTTGGTTATCAGATCAAGCGTCTTTCGGGTGTTTTATCTAGATTTTATTTTGACCCCAACAGAGGGATTTGTTTTCTAACACATGGCAATACATACACAGATTGATTCCCAACATTTATCATCATCATCATCCTCCTCATGAGTCTAAAAAGGATTGGAAATAGTCGTGCTATTATTACGCAGAGTGGATAGCAAAAAGCGCGTCCATGTGGGTCTGCCCACTGCCGATGGCCTCCGATGGCGGGGGGGGGGGACCGTTTTTTGTACTGGGATGGCGGGGTTGTCGAGAGTCGATGAGTCGACTCGAGGCTTAAAAATTTCCCATGCACTCGTCTCTTTTAAAGCAGCTACCGCCTCCATCGCCGCTGTCACCCCTCAAGATCCCCATTGACTCAATTCGGAGAGCTGCTTGTCGACATCATGCCTGAATACCCCATCAAGAAGTGCGGTACGTTGCCCCTCTTGGCGTCTGGAACGCCAATTTACCCCTCCATCATAGGCTTCGACCGCGACCCAAACACGCCCGCTCGCGTCCATCTCTCTCTCTCTCTCTCTCAACCAACACGGCCATTGGTTGGTACTCCGGCTAATTCGCTTTCCCTACAGGTGTCCTCGGTGCCACAGGCTCCGTCGGCCAGCGATTCATCCTCCTCCTCGCCCAGCACCCCTTCCTCAAGCTCCACGCCATCGGTGCCTCGTCTCGCTCTGCCGGAAAGAAGTATAAGGATGCCGTCCGCTGGAAGCAGGCCTCGCCCATCGGCGATGTTGCCGAGATGGTCGTGAGGGAGTGCAAGGCTGAGGAGTTCAAGGACTGTGATGTCGTCTTCAGCGGCCTCGACTCTGACGTTGCCGGCGAGATTGGTATGGCTCTCTTTTCTGCTGCAGCAGATTGCAATAGCGGCATCCCTTCCGACATACTAACCCGATTAAAACAGAACTCGCCTTTACCCAGGCCGAAATCCCCATCTTCTCCAACGCCAAGAACTACCGCCGCGATCCCCTCGTGCCTCTCGTCGTCCCCACCGTGAACCTTCCCCATCTCGACCTGATCCCTCACCAGCGGGCCCAGCGCGGCCTCACAAAGGGCTTCCTCGTCTGCAACTCCAACTGCGCCGTCATCGGCCTCGTCATTCCCTTTGCCGCCCTTCAGGCCGCCTTTGGCCCCATCTCCACTGTCAGCATTGTCACCATGCAGGCCGTCTCCGGCGCTGGCTACCCCGGTGTGTCAAGCATGGACATCATTGACAACGTCGTCCCCTACATCCAGGGTGAAGAAGACAAGCTCGAGACTGAGGCCCGCAAGATCCTTGGCAGCATCAACGACTCCAAGACTGCCTTTGTCGAGCAGGAGAGCCTCCGCGTTTCCGCCTCCTGCAACCGCGTCCCCGTCATGGACGGTCACACAGCTTGCGTTAGTCTCAAGTTTGAGCGCCAACCCGCTCCCTCGGCCGAACAGGTCAAGGAGGCCCTCCGCGCCTACAGCTCTGATGCCCAGGCTCTGGGCTGCCCGTCAGCCCCCACACCCGCCATCAAGGTCTTTGACGAGCCCGACCGACCCCAGCCCCGTCTCGACCGTGAGCTGAGCCGTGGCTACACCGTCAGCGTCGGCCGCGTGCGTGAGGATGAGAGCGGCATCTTCGACCTCAAGTTCGTTGCTCTCAGCCACAACAGTAAGTTTTGCCCGTGGAATTCGCCAAAGCCAGATTGACTAACACGGCGTAGCCGTTATTGGAGCAGCGGGTTCCTCGATATTGAATGCCGAGGCTGCTGTTCTCAAGGGATACATCTAAACATGGATATATTATTAAAAAAAAAGTTAGAATAGTTTAGTCCTTGTTAAAAAAAAAAAAATACCCCATTTACTTCATTGAACAATGATGTGCGATCATCTTCTGCTTGGGGGGGTCCGCCGGAAATGTACAAGAGGCTACCCCACCACGGGTGGACCTTTTGGATCTAGGAATAAAGTCAGAGTGAGAGTGCAACTAAGATACTTCTCAAATATGTGATTGTTGCTGGAATGTTTCTCTCTTCTCTTGGCCAATCATCCTAACTCGTCTTCTGGCCGCGTTTTTGGGTGGCGGCTTACATATGCACGTATGAAACACATAAGTGCGGGGTTGATTGCAACGAGTCGAAGTGGTGGTTGTTCATCTCAACAACGTTACCCCCAGCAGCTCAAAAGCGACAACAATGAGCGCGGGCGGTACCCCAGCTGAAGTCGAAGTGCCGTCGACAGCCATGTTCGACCGGCAGTGCGGGGTCCTTACACCACCACCGTCGCCCTCGCAGAGCGGCGAAAGCGACGACGATGATTTCCAGACGCCGAGACGCGAGCTGAAGCGCGTCCGACACATGGGCCTTGAAAACGACGAGGACGTTCCTCCCGATGTCCAGGACTTGCTCGCCCGTCTTCGTGAAACCCGAGCCGGCGTCAAGGTCATCCCTGCAGAGGCGCGAGCGAGGTACGAGCAGAGGGCGGGCTCTTCGCTCGCACCAAACGCTACCTACCTGCCCAGTGATTGGCCCCCCGGTAGAGCGAACCTAGAGCCGAAATCAGACATGGACTGGGGATCGGCCAGCTTCGTTTGCCTGGCCACCCTGGACGAGCTAAAAAATCCCCGACCAACCTGGAATGACATCCATGCGGCCGTGCTCATCACTGTCATTGCCGTTTGGCACTCGCCGCTCGTTGCCCTGCGCCGCACCGCCGACGTGAGGATCGATAAGCGATATCGCCCGCAACACATGAGCGCCTCCAATAAAATGGCAGACTTTTGCATCGCGCTGGAGGTGCCCTACCCCGGGTTCCCGCGCCACCTAGACCTGCCTGTCCGCAACCGCTTGGACAATCTGGGCCGTCACATATCTATCAACCACACGTCGTGGGGCGCGAGGAGTCTTCGCTACCAACCCATCACGCTCAGCGTTGCGTGTCAGGACCCTTACGAGACAGGCGACGAGGTCAAGACAAGACTAGGACTGTGGGCAGCCTCTTACATGAAGAAGCTGCAAGACCTCTGCGGCCCCGATTCCGACAATCATGCCGCCCTAGGCGTGACGCTGCCGCTGGTGCTAGTGCGCGGCTGCGAGTGGACGGTTCTGTTTGCGCGGGACCGGGGCGAGGAAATCCACATAATCGAGGCTCTGACTGTTGGTAAGACAGACACCATGCTGGGATGTTTCAAGGTCTTTGCCATGGTACGCTGGCTCTTGGCGTGGTCGAGGATGACCTTGCTGCCGTGGATGCTGCGAAATACCATCCAATTGCCGTGGCCGTGAATGAAGACGACGTTTCTTGTTGCAGTGCGGCCCAATCTGCCTCCAAAAGTATTCCTATTGTTTTTTTTTCCCTCTTTTCCTTTTCCTATATTCTCTAATTTTGTTTGCGGGCGGTGAAATGTATGCCACAGGCTTGCGGTGCTATCAAGTGCCATTGTCTAGTCCTTGCCGAATGTTTGGCGGGTTGGAGAGGGCTGAACCGCGTCTTGAGGCGCGTCCCCCGAGGAGAGTAATCATATTGGCCTTGGAGTAAATAATGACTGGAGAGATGACGGGTGATGTGCAATGCAGTTTGGAATGAAGCTCGCTCGTGCTGTCGTATGTAATATCACGTGCCCTATTGTCACATCCATTTGCGTAAGGAGCGCCCCTGCAGGGTTCCATTCGATGACCGTGTTCCAGCAGGTACCTACATGCACATTGATGAAAACAGTACTAACAGATTAGATCAGACTAAACGAATTGCTGCGTAGATGACAATGCATCCCTGCATTCTATGCAAGTCAGCTAATCACACCTCATGTTTTCAGCTCACCGACAGCTCTGATGACCACACAAATGTAGTTGTGAAACTTGGATGCTGCACCTTGATGGATACAATATCATCTTGGGTCGAAAGCGTGACTAGGAAAAAAAGGGTGACATAGGCATGGTTCGAACCCCAAACAAAACAATCAAAAAACACCAAAAAAACAGGACACTCGTCCTTTACGCCCTGCTACCACTCTTTTTGGCGGTGGTACTACAGCGCGTCCAGCTTTCGCTTTGGATATTTGTTTGCACCCTTCTCCAACCTCGGCTGCCCTTTGCTGGTTTACGTGGGTACAGCCTTGCGGTTGGTGGTGTGTCTGAGGATCAGCCCCTGAGCGATGACTTGGGTGGCCTGGGTTTGCGGTTTTGCATTGTTTACCGCTAGACCAAGTCATCCCTCAGGGACCTCTCCGCCAATTGTTGGTAGGATTAGAGTTGAAGGCGGTTATAAAACTTTGGAACTGCCGGGCTTTTTACGCGTGGTCACGGGGTGCAAGTGGTTCCAGCCATGTGACACATGACTTCAACGTTTGAGTGTCATGAATCTTTGTATTCCGTGCCGCATTTCGCGGCAAACACTTGGGTATATCTCAAGAGTAATCTCCCTTCCCTTGCGCCCTTCAGCCAATAATCTAAATCCTCTCTGGCCAATCGTATGTTGGCGTCAACTGAAAATGCGTAAAAGCCCAATCGGCTTATAAAGAAATCGGCCTCTAGATCGAGCACTGTTTTGCTCAACCCCAATACGCTGTCTGTCGTCATGTGTGTGTGTAATGAAATCCGCCCATCATGCCTCAAATGCGCCATAGTTAACTCCCAAATAGACAAAAGAAAATGAATTAAGCCCAGAGGGCCCGTGTTGCCATAACTTATCGGTTGCGGTCCTCGGGGGATCGCGATCGCGCACCGCCGAAGCTGCTTGAGAATAGGTTCAGCCAGCCATCGGGTCGCGTCCATCCTCTCGAGGTACGTTGTTCGGCGGGCAAAAGGCCTTGCTCGAGGTCTTCGTCTCGCTCGTTGGAGCGGGCACCGGAGCCTTCAGCAATGGGCTCATCGTCATCGCTGTCATCCCGGTACGGTTCATAGTGAGGTTCGGATGAGGAGCCATGAGCGAGAGATCGAACGACATCGCCCTTGCAAATAGGGCAGGTGCGTCGGCGAGTAACCAGCCAGGGTGTACTGGAGCATCAGTTAGTCAAAGAAATCATGGCAAAGCGGCGAGAGAGATCACTTACATGCACTCGACGTGAAACTCGTGTCCACATGGCAAGCTCATCACCTGGCTCACGCCATCAACATACTCTTCCAGGCACACAACACACTCGACCTGCCGGCCCATGTACTTCTTCCACTCAGCAGAGAAGCCGCCGGCGCCCTTCTCGTTCTTTTGAGTCTTTCGCGTTGCAGACGAAGGCGTGGGAATGGCCGCGCTGGCTGCTGGGAGGGGCTCGATTTCAAGACCACCAGTGGTCCTTGGGCGGGTGCGTGGCCGGGATGGGCTATCCTGCAGCAGAGGAGTAGTGGGGGACGAGCTGGTGGGAGATGGGGTTCTCGGGGTGTCGGTTGGTGTGGTGGCGACGGTGTGGTATGTGCGAACCGGAAGACGCTCCACGACAGACTTGGGTGCTCTCCAGCGTCTGCGGCGGATTCTCGCCCGAAGGATGAGCATGGAATACACGACAGTCAACGTCACCAGCGGGCTAATGACTAGCACGAGGAGGGTATCAAAGAAGGGACTGGCACTGCTGGTGGGAGTGATGGTGACCCACAGCCCTTCGCGGATAGGACCTTGGGGCTCATCGGGTGGGTACAGGTCGTGGTTGGTGGGATCATTGTTACCGCTCTCACTTTCAGATTCAGCAAAAACCTTGGAGATGAAGGTGTCCCGGTCTCCGGAAGCACCCTCATTGTTATCTTCGCCCGAGAGGGGGCTGCGGGCATTATTTGCCAGCTTCTCGTCTAGTCCGCGCCGGCTTTGCATGGCAGCCGAGCTCGCAGGCCGAGACCAGCGCAAGAACCGGGAAAAGGTGGCGGCGGCGTTGGATGCCAGGGACGACCTCTTCGCAAAGGGCGCTGCCGCACTGCCAGACTGTGACGGCTTTACCTGCTGCTTCTTGGCTTGGGCAGACCTGGCACCCCGCTGAACCTTGAATACGAGGTTTCCTTCAGCATCAAGCGTCTCCTCGATGAAGCTGCCGGGCTGGGTGAGGGACGAGAGGATCTGGGCAGTGGTGCGGGCAGTAAATACGGAGGGGATGGTGATGTTGTCCACCTCGGGGCCATGTGCAAACATCTGGATAAGAGGACCACCCTTCTGGTTATCTCCCACGATAACACCAATAGCACCCCGGCGCTGCGCCCACATGACCTTGTCGAGGAAACCACACCCACCGCGCATTAGTAGCACAATCTTGCCCTGGATCTCATCAGTGTGTGCGGTGTGGATGACGGGAGTGCCAACGGCCGAGGATTTCGCCTGGGACGACTGGGACTGGGACGGAGGCTTGGAGGCGGGCGGCGTGTTTTGGCTTTGGCTGGCACGCTTCTTGGACTGGTTGGGACCGCCGAACCTAGGAATGGCGGCCTGGGGGATGGCCTCCCGGAGAGCCTTATTCAGATTGGCACTGTCAGTGGTCTTGTCCCATCCCGGCAGATCGCCGCAGCCCAGCTCGGCGCCCGAACCCAAAGTATCCTCGGCAAAGCCATTTCCCACCCACAATTGGCCGCTGAGGCCTCTGGCGGCGAGTTTGGGACCGAAGGCAGCGGGGCGGGCGGCGAAGGAGGTGCTGTTGTCGTCGGTCAAGCTGATGGCGGCGTTTGGCGGGAACAGGGAGAATGGTGTGTTGTAGTACATGAAGCGCCATGAGGTTTTGGATCTCGAGGAATCCGATTTAGACGAGAACTGAGACTTTGCATGACCGCTTCTGGACGTGGCGGGGTAGGTGGAGGAGGAGCCGGCGGATCGTGGGGACGAGATGGCGCGGAAGAGCAGGAAGAAGGACGCGGTGAGGAAAAAGACGAGAATGGCGATCCGGGGAGGACGCATGGTGGGCGGCTTGCGTCGTTGGAGGTTTTTGAGGTGCGGCGAAAGGATAGAAGAAACAAACGAGAGAGAGGGAGGGAGAGGTGAGTAGGTTTTAGGTACAGCGAGTGGTGCACGAGCGGCGGCGTTAGTGACGTGAGAGGTAAGGTGATTCGCAGCTCCCACCACCAGTGGCCCGCCGTGCGACGAGTCTTGGGGCCGACGTCAGGGTACGACGGATCATGCGCTTGTTCTGCACTGCGCTGCGCCTTTGCTGCACTTGACCGCACTTGACCGCGCTCCTCTGAGAGACGGACAGGACCGACCTGACCGGGGGTGGAGAGAGAGGAGAAGTAGTGAGTGAATCGAGAGAGAGGCCGGGTGGGGAGGGAGAGGAGAAGGGAAGCCGAGGCAGAAGAGAACAAGGAAACAAAACAAATTGGGCAGGATAAAAAGGAAACGAATAAGAGAGAAGAGAAAAAAACAAAATACGCGCATACACTGGTCAGGCAATAAAGGCGTTGACGGGGATGAATGGGTGCATGTAAGTATGACGAGAGCAGAAACAAAGGAAGGAAAAAGAGAATGGGCTCAGTGCGGTTCGCTTTCAGCGCCGCTACGTACGGCGGTCCATGGACGCTGCTGTATGGTTGCGTGTTGCGGGTGGGACGCTTGCGACCGGACGCGGGCATACCATGAACCTACCAGACGTGGAAGGTATGACGGAGCCGGCAAAGGGCACCAAAAGGCGGGGGCCCCTTGTGGGCTTCGACCATCACCACGCTGAGCACATGTCTGTGAGCTGGTGAGCTGCGGGAGCACCGCTGGGCGCGCGCGCCCGCGAAAGGCCGCTGTGCGCCGGCAGAAACCAAGCTGTGGCGCTGCGCTGGGTGCCATTGGGCCGGAGTGGGGAGGGGGGGGTTGTCATGAGTGTCATATGGGCGGTACGAGTGGTGCTACCACATACAACTCTCCGGGTAGCGAGCACATGGGAGGGGCTGGGGGGGAGAGGAAACGCCAGGGTGGGAAACCCGCTAGTGAGCCCCTCTGAAGCCTGAGCCCGAACCAGAACCTGACGACGCATCCTGTCAATCGGCGCAGCGTCTTGCGTGTACCTGCCTAGCGCGCTCGCTCACTCAGTCATGATGATGATGCCGATTATGGTGGTGATCCCGGAGCAATGCAAGGTACCGCAACGCAAAATGCAAATTCGTAACGGATCGACGCTCCTCACCCGGGGACTAAGCTTCTGACTTCCCCATACACGCACACGCACACACATACATACATACATACATACATGCCCCATGAAGGAAAAATACAAAATATGCAATGCACGCTTTTCCCAAACACTTATCTCCCCCACCATCGCATCACCCGACCTTGTCTCAGGCTCAGCCAAGCTCTGTGCCTGTTTGCCACATGTGGAGCACGGCGAAGAATGATGGCAGAGAAGGACCAAGAGAAAAACTCCCAGAACGAAAGAAAAGAAAATATCCCCGCGAGACCAGGACTGGCCTCGTCGTCGCAAAAGGGAGACCAAAAGGGCCCTTGGAGGGATCCCTAATCGGCTCTAGTGTCCCCTCCATCGCGCACCTCTGCCGCTCAAGCAGATCACCATATGGCGCTTGCGTGCGCTTGGTGCACCAGCCAGCAAGGAAGTGGGAAGGGGGTTCCACTATTAAGGGTATCCTTCAGACTTGAACCACGTACGCAGGTGTTCCGATCACGTCACAAACTGACAAGGTCGCCTTGACAAGCTCAAACACACAGCAACAAATCTCGTCCATCCCCTTGTCTTCTCCCCTCGAGGGGTCGTGGGCTGCCTCTCTGTTTCGCCCAGATGGACGTGGCGCAGAGAATAGAAAGCAAGGCAAAAGGAAGAAGTGGCAATTCCACCATGAGCCGTGTTTCCCGTGGTTCTTTTTTTTTTCTTCAGCTTCTAAAAAACCTCCGTCCCATTAATAAAATTCCTGGGGAGAGGGGGCGCTGCCGCTGCCGCCGCCGCCGCACAAGCCCGCCAAAAGCGGATGCTGTAGCAAGGTGAAACCCGAAGTGCCAGCAGCCAGCCGAGTCTCCAGGCGGCGCCAAAAACCCGCATGCGGCCCAGTCCAAGTGCCACGCTCCCCCGGGAATCACCCTGCATGTCTCACGTGAGGCCATCAGATGTGCCGACGAGCAGAGTCAGATGGTGTATTGCAAATTTCAGTCCGAATGGTTAATCACCCAAAAAGAGAGTTTGTTGTTGCCTGTGTTATCATCATCCAATTATATAGCTATTGCTCAATATTCTACCTCGTATTTTAATGACACGATATGAAGAACATTTCTTCATTGCAATCGCAATGATGATGTATGATGGACGCTTGTTTTTTTTTGTCTAGACATGATACCACACAAGTCTTTGCTGAATCAGTGCCATCATATCTCCAGACAATACCCGGCACTGATAAACAACGCAAATCAGTCAGGCCAGGCCTTGCATTCGACATGTCAACTTCAGCGCCGGCATTGACAAGGATGGACAACGCCACAATGCCGTTCCCTATCCTGTTCCTGTTCGTCTTCATGCTGTCCCGGCTCCTTGAGCAAGGCATGCATGTCCTCGCCTCCGAGATAACCGTGCGAGCGTGCGTGCGCGCGTCGTCAGTCCGTCTTTTGAATGTGAATGATGGAGAAAAAGTACGTACACGCATACGCACAAGGCAGAGTTGCGTATCCGTACCTGAGCCGGGAAACCCCTTCTCCGCCCCTGTTCCCTGGCGTGGGCCACATCTCGAGTTTCCACCCGGCCCCAGGCCGTTTGGTTCTTGTCTGTAAAAATAGACCCAGCTTCGCGCCGGCCCCCTGGCTTCATGCCCTCTCTCGGTGCTGCAGCTGCTGCAGCCCCCTCCCCAGTGACATTATGTGTGTGTGTGTGTGTGTGTGTGTGTGCAATGCATGCTCTCCTTCGTCTCGGAGCGTCTGGCGCTTCCCCAGGTTCGGCAACCGCTTGAGACACCAGGATCGACGCTATTATTGGGAGCAATCAAGCGGCCAATGCGGCCGGACAATTCCATGTCCAATCTCCCGGCGCCTCCTTTGGCCAGCCGGACCATTGCCCATTCATCCCCAATCACACACACAGACACACACAATCAAAAAGCTTAGCTTCTCGGCCTTTTCCGTTTCCGCTGGCTGTTGGTGCTCAGTTCATCAATCTACGTTTGATACGAAGGGCCGAGAATGGGGACCGCAACGCGTCGCCTGCGGAAAGTCGCATCACCTACACGGACCATCCGCCGCGACGTCCCGAAACAGCCTTACGGGGGGTCCGCCGTGAGCCTGGGCCATGTCACCGTCGTTTTCCTGACGATGCCAATTTCCTTTTTTTTTTTGTTTTTGTTCATTTATTTATTGACCCAACATGTGAAACACTGTTTATGTGGTCTGATTATTTGTTCAATCTCCATGCTGCGTCACCGTTTGTTTGTGAATCGTTTCCGCGCCATGGAGCCAAAGAAACGGTCGGCACTCGGCAACATCTACCTGGAACCGGTTCGTTCTGTTTCATTTAAATAAAACAAAAGGCAAAAAGGAAAAGAGCCAAAAATCCACCTATGGGATTGCGTCTGTGACATGAACTGCGTATATTTTTGAGACCCTGGACGTGTCGAGGTGAAGCGCCCAAGCCTCAGTGGAGACTATAAACACTGCAGCTTAATGCCAACATTTCTATTTCCAAGGCCTTGTCATTCACTACTGTCATTCAGATCCCATACCAACGACCCAATGCATGAATCCTAAACAACTCAGCCACCCAATTGCTATAATGCGTTATCGTCGTCGTGAACAAATCATATCCAAGTCGCAACATTATCGTCTTGTCCAAAACAGCCTCGCTCCTACCCTAGAGCTCGTCATCATCGTCCTGATCTTTTCTTAGATCCCACTCCTTCTTTTGGCCAGCTTTTGCCCACTGCACGCTGTTCATCAGCGTATCTTCTGTCGTGCTGGCTCGTTTAATCTGGTCGTCCGCAAACCCTGCCGCTCGCATGCGTTGCTCTTGGTTCTGCTTCAGCTTTTGGCGGTCTCTAAACGCCTCCACTGCATCGTCCCAGTTCTCGCCCCCATTGTTGTCGTCGTCGTCCATCTGCACATCAGTCTTGGGATCGTAGCTCTCAGAAAAACGCCTGTCAATGCCCGAGGACCCTCCAATTGTGCCTCGTCCGCGGTACTTTGGAGGTGGCGCCGGCCCAATTAAATCTTCGAGGGGATCTGAATCCTCGGCTCGTTCCTTGTCGTCCTGCCTTGATTTCCCCTTGGTATCTTTTATTGGTGATCGATCTCGGTGTTTGCTCCTGCTATCTCGTGGAGAGCGTGACCGTCGTCGGCGCTCAGGTGACCTAGACCTGTCTCTACGCCTGCGGCGGTGGCGCCTGTCGTCCTCATCATGGTCGGAACCTCGGCTTCGCGATCTCCTTCGTCTCTCCTCGCGCCTTGATTTGCTGTGCCGGTCGTGTCTGTCGCCGGATTTTCTGCTGCGATCGTCGTCCCGTGATAGTCTTCCGTGATGTTTGTGATCTTCGCCGCGGCACTTGAACAGATCCTGCGACTTTTCAGACTTTTCAGACTTTCGGGCAGAATCGCGATTCCTAGCATCTCGGTCTGAGGAAGGTGTCGCATCGTCGTTATCATCATCGTCGTCGCGAGTAGTGGTTCGTCGCCGCTTGCCGCCGAGAATAGCGTGAATGTCGCCCATCTGCCGCTTTCTAATATCGCGAGAATTTGGGTTTGTTTTAAGTCGCTTGACCTCTTCCGATCGCTCGAGATCCTTGAGGCGGGCTCGGGACTCGGCTGCCTCCTTGGCGAGCAGCGCCTTGTTGTGCGTATCAGTGTCCTTGATGATGTGCCGTAGGAATCGCGTGTTTGGTTTGAGCATGTTTGCAGGTCTGAAGCGCTGTCAGCAACAGATTTGGGTTCGCCATGTCGGGATGCGGTGGTTTACTTTTTGCTGTTGTTGTAGGCCTCCAAGCCCATTGCGGAGTATTTTAGCGAGCAGTCCTTGGCCTCCTGGGACAGGAGCCCAGCGACGTAGTCGTCGGTCAGGATTTCGTCGTTTGCCATGGTGGTGGTGCTTTTGCGACTGCGCAGGGCGGCCCGTTCCTCCGTGGCGTCGAATAATTATATTGAGTTGATCGTTTAGGGGTGAGCATGTTACATCCTGGGCGCCGGCAATCGGCTCGCCGGGTCACCGCATTTCGTCGGCATCTGCAGCATTAGGTAAGCCGCAGTCCCGCACTAGCCACATCCGGCTGTAAGTAAACACTGTTGTCGCGCTTCATCATGACAAGCTTCCATGTCAACAATTTGCGTTTTAATACAAGAAGCCAACGACCACAGCAGCGCATTGCAGGCGCATTACTTGGCCGATACTAAATCCAGGGGCGAGGCGTATATATTGCCAAGCTCGTTTGCGCCATGGACCAGACGAAGACGGAGCAGGCTCTTCGGAGCTTGGAGCAGCTGCAGTCAAAACACGAAATCTCCATTATCAAGCTGAGCGAGCCCATCCTGAGCTCGACGCCGCAAGATGCTCGGCAGAGAACCTCGGACGCATCCAATGCATCGCTCGATGGGCTCACGCCTGCCAGCCTGGTGGCTGACCTGGCGCACTACAAGGAACTATTCGCCAAACTACGCTTCTCCTACGTCGAGCAGGTCACCAAGGAAAAGTTTATTCGAGCCATCGTGGGCGACCCGCCGTTGATTGTCACGCCGGCCGAAAACCTGGAGCTGGAAAAGGAAAACGTGGCTGCCAAGTCGGAGCTGAAGGCACTCAAGAATGAAGTGGTGGACATGGTGTCCGACTTGGAGGAGAGGGGACGCGAGCTGAGCCAGCGGTACGAGAGCATCCAGCTCGAGACGGCCAAGCTCAAGGAACTGCCGCCAAAGATTGAAGAACTCGAAGAGCGCATCGCAGAGCTCAAGGAATCGCAATCGATGCCGGTTGGGTCGAATCCCAGCCTCAACCTCCCTCTCGCCAAGACGCTCGATCTCGTGACAAAGCGCAAGCTGGAGCAGCAGGAACTTGCGCGAGAACTCGAGTCGTTGCAAGCCAAGGCGCCGCGAAAGCGCAAGGAGGCCGAGCGGCTGCAGGCCGAACTCCAACCTCTCGAGACCAAGCGACACAACAGCATGACGGCAGCAAAGGAGGCTCGGCGAAGAAAGGAGGCGGCGCTGGGCGGTGCAGCAGATGACTTGGAAGAGCGAGCCCGTTGGTGGAGGGCCAGCGAGGGTGTGTTGAAGCAGGTGTTGGACCTGAAGAATTGATGACGTGTTCCGCTGTACGCTGTGCTGTATCGCTATGCGATGCGGCGCGGCGCATACATTACATGGCATTGTGTTTTAGCCAAGGCGCCGGAGCATGCAGGGCTGGGATCGGCGTTTGATGATTTTCGATCGATACACAAACGAGGGAATACGGCGTTGTGGGTTGTTGATGAGCAGCAACGTGACGAATGAATGAGGCGCAGGAGCGAAAAATTGCACCAATATCGCATCGACGTGGGGGGGAGATCAGCTAGGGGGGCCAAGGGGGGCGTGAATGAGGAAATATTGCATGCTGCCGCAGTATCATCTCATCCCTACTCGGAGGAGGCATCTGGAGGTTTCCGCAACCGGTGCAAAGCATGTGGCATCACCTTGGCGGAGCTCAGCCATGGCGGGCCGCGCAACTCAGCCAGGCACCAACGGTGAGGATGGGATGCACGGCCGCCCGGGTCGGTCCATTGGTTGCTCCGCAATTGTCCAGCTGTCCCGCCGCCGTATCGCATACGGTGCATACGATGCGCCGACAGGAACGGACGGCATTCGAAGCCTCGTGTTTTTTGCGAACTCCGCTGGTTTGATTGCAGAACGGCCACGGGCCGGCTGTGGTTGGTCTAGGCATCCGCAAACAAGGGCGGCTGCGCCTCCGCACCTCACTCCGCCAATGAATGCCACTGCGTCGTATTTGCTGCCAACCAAGGGGGCGGTCTGAAATTGCGACGGTAGCGTTGAAGCCGTTTCGTCAAGCCGACGGCATGAAACCAGAAAAAGAAACACCCCCCCAAAAACAACCCTGGCTTAGTTTCGCATCTTGCCGAGACGGGTGTTGTTGGTGTAGTTGTCTTTTTTTTCGGCACCACGTCGAATACGCGGATATAGGGAGGCAGCCCGGGGCGGGGACCTGGGTTGAATACGGTCGAGGACGAAATCCCGGTCCGGATGGAGGATGCCGTGGTGGTGGATGCTATCGGGGGGGGGTTCAAAAGGTGTAGATGTAGAAGGTGACTCTGTATTTCTGTCACCCACCCTGGGCCACGGGGATGAGGGGAAGCAGAGCAGGGACTTGGATGCTCGGCAGACGGTTGTGGTTGCCGCAGTGTCACGGGCAATGGCAGCAGTCTTCCCCGCATTCGGTTTCGTGGTGTGAAGCTAACGGGCTGTGTGTGCGTACACACGAAGCATCGCTTTCTGGTTTAGGAAAAGGTGTGAACCAAGGATAGATCATGTTGTTGTTGTTGCTGTTGATGTGTGGGTTGGGTTGCGTAGGTTTATGAACAGGGTCCGTCATTTAAGCGTAATGGACAAACCTAGACTGATGGCCGAGATAACGATGGCCAATCTAGATGGCATGTTTTTTTTTTTGAACCTTTTGGTGTGCCTCTGAACCATGCTACCCTGCGAGGCTGGTGTTGTGACCAGGTTGTTCGTTCGGTAAACGTCTTGTTTGGTCGATTGTATGTGGTCGCCGAAACTACGACGATCATCATCGATGGAAGCCTAGGAACACCCTCGCTCGTGCTGCTTCTTCTTGAACGCTCAAGGACCCCCCCTCCTTGAAGTCGCCGAAGGCTGAAGCCAGCTTTGTGTCGGCGATACACAACGGCACGAAATAGCCGGAAAGGCTTCAGGCTAATGCACCCAACTCACCCGCGTGACAAACGGGTTGATCGTTGATCCTGGGTGATGGAGATGGCTTCGCAGCGCGCATCTGCAAATATCCGCGGAATAGCCTTTGCAACTTGCACTCTGGAGTATCCACGAAAACAACCTTGTGGTGATGCTTGTCTTGTTGACCACGGACGTGGCCAAGATAGACCTTTTGCAAGTACATGGTTCACCCCAACTTTCCCCCCATACTGAAAGAGAACGTGTCTTCATTTCTGTTTTCTTTTCACCAGAACCGATTCATATCAAAACCTTTGTTCGCTCAGCGAAGCCAATTTCGCGCCTTGCGGTAGAACCTGTGGACCTGGGCTCGCTTTCGGATCTCAGCTAGACTATCAAAAAGCAGGGGAGGGGCCGAAACCGAAAGCTAAACCCGCAAGGCGGTGCAGAGCAAAACGTCTTTGATGAGTGGTGCCGAATACTTGATGATTCTAGAACGCTCGAGTGCGTCATGGCCGAAGGAATCTCTTGGTGTCGATGCCTTTTGAGAACCAACATGAGACGTTTGTTTCTCGGTAGCTTATTTTCACCCAAAGATGCCATCAACTCGCCCTTTTCCAATTGCCTTTTCTTCATCACAGGAACCATTCTTCCTCACTTGCACGATCCATCACGTCGTCGCTGTGTCGAGAAGAAGAAAAAAAAAGTCATGTGGTGGGCGTGAAGTGAAATGTATCAGCAATTATACCCGTGACCACTCGTGCACATCAATGTCTCTGAACAAAACAACTCCCGAAAACTGAAACCCTAGACACCCCCCCCTCGGCAACTGATATCTTGGTCACTTGGAGTCAGAAACTTGACCTTTTGTCTTTTGGGAACCAGGTGTTCCTTGACAAGCCTCCGGATCAGATCAGGATTTGCCCATGGGACTTGCTCAGATCATGTCCTGCATATTTTGACCATGTCAAACGAGTGGGTCGGCCTCGTTGCCGTGTTTTTTTTTTCGGGTTCGGTTTCTGGGATGGTGACCGAATAAATACGCGTATCCATCGGCTGCCATCGTTTTTTTTCGATACCCAACCCGTCGTATCACCGAATTCGTCATGGCTCGTTTGTCAAAATGGATACAATAACATAAGCGAAAGGGGCTGAGGACCCTTGCCATGAATTTTTCTTTTCAAAGAACAAAAATAATATAATTTCACATCATCTTAGGTTCGTTTGATTTAGCGGGTTGGACAAATGAACCTGGACTGAGGGGGGGATTCATGTCACACGTCGTAGCGAGTGATGCGAAACTGAAACTATGACACGATAGCCGATTCCTAGAACGCCATTGCGATAGGAAAATGCAGCCGAGCCACCCACCCACGTACATGCAGGTGGTCTGAGCCTTCGCGTATTACTTTTTTCCTTTTCAAAAAACAAGAACAAACCCACAGCGCGCCTTTTTTATGCGTGGTTCTCGCAAAAAACATCTGACGTGTCTTTTTTGCCTTGCAACGACCCCATGTGGCGGATGGTAACTCGTCCTCGTTCGCATCACATACACGGCCTATCTTGAAGCGCGTCCCGTGGCGTGGGCCATGTCTTTGACTCGCCCACCCACAACCCTGATTGCTTTGAGTTTCCTGTTGGAAACGAGATCGGCTTTGTTTGCCTGCGATATAGAGACCGAAATTGGGCCGGCATCTGAATATAGGTGCAGAAACCCCTGTTCAAATAGATAAAAATACAAAGACGGAGCAATATGCTTGCCGAGGCGACGTTCGGCTGCCCGCAATCTCTCGATAGGACTGTGCGTCATACTAGTTTCTTTTCTCGCACAAGCCGCCGCCGAAAAGTTGCCTAGAACACGCTCCAAGACAAGACGCCCATGTGCCATGGCGGTGTGGACAGCAACTGGCTAGAAGCCTATCAGCAGAGGCAACAATTGGGGCTTTGTTCCGCTGCTCAGTGGTGTGCGCACACTTGCGGGCGCGACACCCCCCTCTTCCATGTCCAGCCTCTTTTTAAACGGGACGGTCTGAATCAAACCGATGCCAGGTCTCGTCTCTCGCCAAAAGGGCCATGGAACGGATATCAGGGTGCGCAATACGCTAGGGGAGGGGAGAGGGTGTCGACAGAGGAATAAGGTTAGACGAAGCGACAAATTCGTATTTCGGATTCGACAATTGGGCATCCACGTGTGCTCTGGCACTGCAGGGCGGTTGGGCCAAGACGGCACCACCCAATCGCGCAGGGTCTGGGCGACTGGCATCAGCAGAGCTCCTCTGTCTGTGCTGATGCCATCCCTGGAGGCCCTGGAGGATGAAGGTGGGGAAAGCTCCTTGGCGTTCAGGGCGTCGGTTGCACGTCCAAATATACGATGATGCGATGCCATGGAATGACGATGCCCCCGCCGCTGTCTTCTTTTTCATTACCTTCTTGGCGGTCGCTTTGCGCCAAGAAGCTTCGGTACAGGCTAAGCCACAGGCGATGCATGCACTAGTAGCTTGGTATTCGTCGCCTCCATTTCTTTTCCCCCTGTTGGTTAAATCTTTGAAGAGAAAAAAAATCATGACCTAATTCTTTTTACTTTTTCCATCATTCTAGGTAGGTGTTGACAGAGCAAGGAAAGCGGGCTGGGGCGGGGGCGGCGCACGCGCCATTGAGGGCTGCAGAAGAGGAAGGACGGAATTTGGGTTTGGGCTGAGACCGAGATGGGCAAAGACCATGTCGCAGAGATGGCAAGCCACTGTTTGGAATCATTGGATGGGCGCGCGCCGCCTTGGTTGATGATAGGCGGCGGTGATGGTGGTGGTGGTGCGGAGTGCGCAACTCAATCTGTCCGACTTGTGGTCCGCAGAAGCTAGCTTATTAGTTGGGCTGCACAAAAAAGAAAAAATCATAATGATGATGATAAATAATAATAATAATGCGCGGTCGCAGAGAGCTGTAGGTGGAGGAGATAGGCATGGGCCGCACCAAACCAAGAAAGTAGCCCCAAAAAAGCAAAAAGGAAAAAAAAAAGGTAGCAGCGATATGCATACATGATGATAGCTGTCTCGCTGTGTCGTATGGGCTTCGTCATCTGGTCCCCTTCCCCACCCCGCAGCCTGATCCAGTTCATCACATTCTGACGCAGCATCATCTGACTAGGCATTTTCGTTTCGCATCCCCAATTGCCCACGCAGGGCTTGCCCGTTGCCGTGCTGTTTCGGCGATCCGGCGCCTCGGCCCTGTTTAGAGGCCGGGGGCCGCAGGTGGATCAAGACAGACGGACAGACAGCGACCAGCCCAACTAAGCTGTTTTATGCCGGGTACAAGCGCTGTGCCGGCCCCACTGCTGTTACCCGTGCCGCCGTGACAGGCCCACCCGGGCCACAGGTTGGGATGGGGCCAAGGTCCACGGGCAGGGCAAGGGCCTGGCATGGCATAACCTGGGGTCGGTCAGGCCAAAGGCCAAGTCAAGTCATGCACGTCGCAGACTAAAACGCAGCCCGCCAAGCTGGGCAGGCGATTGGGCATGCGCGCGCGGGGGGCCAAGCAGGCGAGAACGAGACCGAATAAGTGTGCGAGGGGTCGGGCAACAATAAACAAGAAAAGAACAAGAGAGGGGCGTGCCGAGTTGATTTTCTTCTCCCCGGTTTCCTTGTCCGGTAGCAAGCCCCGTTGGAAGCGAAGCCCCAAAGCAGGAACATGAGGATTTTCTGTTCTTGGCGGGGGGAGGGGCCAAGGGGCCAAGGAGCGAGCCAGCGGCGGCGTTGCGCGCGAAAAGCGATTATCCGAGAATGCGAGTCCGAGGATGCGAGCATGTACATAGTATGGGTACACACTTATGCCCGTGGCCCGCGATGGATTGGGGATGGGCACGATGGGCTGCGGTAGGGATCTTGTCAATCATAGATTACCGTAGTGTAGTCGTACTGGGACCAGCTGGGTCGGGCGGCGGCGCTGGGGATCCAAGGACGAGATTAAAGACAGGACGGAAGACTTGGCAAGGAGGCTTAGAAGGTAAACTTACGTACGTCCTGTCTTGGAACATGTTGCCGGTTTGCTTGCTTGCCCGCTGTGTGCCCTTGCGCCTTCTCCACGATCCCCTCTCCAGAGCAAATTAGCATCTCGGGCGGCTACCTCACAACAACGTAGATCGTTCCTAGCCACGCCCTGCGCCCATCAAGGATCTCACACGCAGAATGGCAAATGGTCCCCCCTCACCCCCCTCCTCCCCTAAGCTGTACCGCCTGGTCGGGATTCCATGTCGCAGTCAGCACCAAGGGAAAGAGAGGAAAAAACAAAAAAGTAAAACGCCCAAGTCGACCCTCGAAACCATTTCCCCAATTAGGAAACTGCTACGTACACGCCCCAGGCTACCCGGCACTCTCTTCCAGGGGCGTGTGCGGTATCTCGCAGCCCGGAGCCTTACAAGAGCCCGAACGCCGCTCAGGACAAGCACAAGATGACCGATTTGGAGTCCGTACTCCGCACTCCGCGGGGGTGCGGGTACGGTTTTCTGTTAATGTGCCAGGGAGGGGAATAGATGGGGCTTAAAAACGGACATTGTTCTTTTTTTCGTACTCCGTAAAGACCATCGATCAATTCGTTCGATGCAGGTTGCTCCATGGGGCCAGGGGGGTCGCTTGCTGCTGTCTGTCCTTCAAACCTGGGCCAGCAGCAGCAACCCTCCGTTTCTGCAATGGCCAATCCCGGCACACGTGTAACCATGGGGTGCTTTTTGTTGCCGTGTGTCAGTCCGTCAGTCCGTCCGTCTGCGTGTTTGCTTCCGCACTTCCAAGGCAGCAACCCGTAAAGATGTGGTGATACACGCACGCATGCGGAATAATAATGTCTGAGGATAAGAACGGAGTTGGCTCTTTTCTCGGGCGTGTCATCTTGTGGTGAAACCCGGTCGATTGGCTCCCGCCCCCTCGTTAGGGCTGACCTGTCCTCAATTCTCACCATTCGGCCGGCGCGCGTGTCGGTCGGTCCCTTTCTGATTATTGGGCAAACACCCCCCTCGCTCTCTCTCACTCACTCTCGGGTGCATTTTGCTCAATTGTGGGCGCACCGCGCTAGGGTGGAAGAAGAGAAAGGGAAAGAACGTGATGGCGATGCGGCCGTCCGTTATCGTTATGCCGGTTTGGCGTTATGCTGGGCGCCGGATAGCTCCTTCATGGAAAAGAGACGTCGATTTTTTTTTGCTATTGTAAGCCGTTTGATAATTTCGGCCTTCTCCATCGGTCTCGATGACAAACCGGCTCCGAGCTTAAAAATCCGAATTCCCCACCCGGGCGCTATACAACCCTACTAACCAGCGTCCGTGGCCTCGCGCGCGCGATTGACAAGACGAGGCTTGTTATAGCGAAAAGAGGAGAGGGGGAGGGGGGCGCACCGGCGGCGCTGCGGGCGGTCATCGTTCTGCATCATAGTGAGCGAGTATGAGTGAGTGAGTGACGGTCGAGTTTGAGCGCTGCTGCTGCTGCTGCGCCAGGCCCTTTGGTAGTGCACATGTATGACTCTTACAGGGCGGCCTTAGTCGCTGTCCGCTGCTGTACCTAGCACCACGTTCACGGCCCCGGAGCGGTGCGTGCGTTTGCAGGTTGCAAGGATGGATTGGATTTGCGGAGACGACCCAACCAAGCGCCGGGTTGTTTTAAGCCCGTGACAGCGAGAGTGAGCATGATAATCCACCCGGATTTACGGACAACCAGACAGGTTAAACCCATCACCGGGAGCGAGTGGTGGTCCTCTTGTTTTTTTTTTTGTGGCTTGGATGACACTACGATTATCAATGGCTCGTTAATCCACGCCGACATCCGCTGCCCACTATTCACGTCCCAGCCAAGCAAGTGCATCCTTTCCCCCCTTCCAGCGAGCGCGAGGCGTCCACTCCCCCCCTGGGTACTTGCCTAGTAGCTGATTACGGCTTGGAAATGCCGTTGTCCCTGCAAGCACGCGCAGCAAAGAGAAATAGGAAAGGGAAAAAACCGTGAGAGAGGGTGGGTGCAAAATGATCAAAGACAAACCGTCGTGATGGAGGGTGTGGGAGGAGGGGTGTGTGTGTGCAAGTGTGTGCAAGTAGTGTGTGTGTGTGTGTACCTTGGAGCAGCAGCAGCAACACGCAATATGCAGGCTAGGGAATCCTTTTGCTGTTCTTGCTCGCTGTGCTCACGTCTTTCTTAATCAGATCTAATGTACATGACCCGGTACCGACCGCACCACCACCAACCACTGCCCTGCTTTTTTGAGGATGACAGCGAATTTTGATTTGACTTGGACCCGAACCAGCTTCCCTCTCTCTCTCGCGCCATGCGGAGAAACAGCGCGTGCTCCGTGGCTAGAGTCCACGGAGTTTGCGACGTGCGTGCATGTCCAGAGTCCGCGGAGCTTGACATGTCGCCGGGGCGCGGCGAGGTGGGTTTTTTCCCATTCCCACCCCAAAGAAAAAAGCCGGGCCCCTCTCTCAAGGGGGAGCCAAGCCAGGCCTACAGGCTACTACACAGGGGTGGCCCAGCGCGCCAGATGAAGGACAGACAGACAGACTGGACGCACGAAGCAGCAAACAGCAAGTAGCAGCACCCCGGACCGGTCACCACAGGCAAGCTCCCCCCTCGCCTCCCCTCCCCCTCCATCCATGTTCGTAGAGTACCACCCCAAATGCCCTTGGTGCCGTGTATCCTAGCGGGAAGAAGCAGATTCCCATGACGTGTAGACGAGTCAAAATGCATCATTTGATGACCTAACCCTCGTCGCAACCCTCGATTGGACTGCAGCAACGGCTCAACGGAAACCGGCGATGCGACACAGGTCCCATGCAATGCAGCTGCTTTGTTGAATGGACCGTTATTAGCTTTACCTCTCTCAAGGCGCACTCATTCGTTTTCAGGACCACAGGGACACATGCGCATGTCGTGAGATTTAAGGAGCTGGATTAATAAGGAGGTATTTGCACGCTCGTCTATTTCAAGAATCCTTCCATCCATCCATGTCAGCTTCAGCTGCAGCGCGCAATCGAGCCGTGTGCTCCCCCAAGCTGTGCTTTAATATGTACCCGTCCAATTGCCTGTTCCCTCTTCCATCCATCCCTCATCGCCCATTGGGGGGAGGTTTCCCCTCAAGACCCCGCCCTCTCCAAGGGGGATGGGGAGCCAGAGGTAAACACGGGTAGCAATGTATCAAAAAAATAATTGTTTTTGCTCCCAATCCCACCGAAAAAGCCAACGCCGTGCCGAGCCCCACTCGACGGTTCCTCTTGATCAAAAAAACACCATTTGTGACTCCCAAGCAAAGCTCATTGAGAAAAAAAAATATGAAAACCCAAGACAAATAGTAGAAGTGAATACACTCTTCACACAAAAACTCCGTGCCGCGTGACGACATTTTTCGAGGACGTAAAAAAAGGAGATTGGCCGCCATAAAAGTCTATACATGTTGTTGTTGTACATGCTGTTCGCTCGTCATGTTGCAATTTTTTTCAAAAGATTTTTTCTTTTTTCCTTTTCATTGGCTTTCTCTCTCGTCATAGACGCATCGGTTCGCCATCGTAGCCGGAGTAAATCATTGGGTCGCCCATGCCCATCATCACCTCGGGGTTGGGACATGAGAGGACGTGGGGCTTAATGGTGCCAAACTCGGACTCGACTAGGCCCTGATTTAGCAGATCCATGTTTTGCATGACGCTGGCCTGCTGGAGGAATTGCATGGTAAGATCGTTAGACTGGGGCTTGTTCATGGTCCAGGCGGGGAAGTTGGGTATCGATGGCGATTGCGCGGGGAACAGGGCAGCGGCGTCCATCTCGGGCGGCGGCGCGGCAAAGTCGAAGTCGTGGCTGCTGGTGAAGCTCTGGGGGGACAAGGTCATGCCGTTGGTGTTGTGGCTGCCAAAGGCGGCCTTGCGGTAATCCTGCTCAAAGTCGGAGTGGTCGACCTCTGATGAAGAGGCACGCTCTGTTCGGGGGTAGGCGACAGCTGAGTCTGTATCCTTGACCTCCTTCTGCACAACGGGCTCCTGCTCCTTCTGCTGGTCCTCGAGCTGGCGGGCCAACTCTGCCATGTCGCTTTCGTCTTCGGGGAATACCGAGTGCACGGGGAGGTCGATGTCGCTGTTGGGGCGGATGCATCCAAGCTTCTGAGCAATGTTGTGGATCACGGGCTGGCCGCGGTCGTTCAGCTCAGGCTCGCCAAGCTCCCACTGCTGGCCGTTGCGGACCATGGAGTAAAGCTTGTGGACGGTGGCAATGAGGGCGAGCTGTGTGTTTTCGAGAACCTCGGCGTAACTAACTGGAGTGTGAGCAATCAAGCAATTGAAAAAATCATGGAACCCAATCCAATTGTTGTCCAATGACATACCCTCGAGGCAGTTGCTTGTATTCCATCTTCTTGCGGACACCGGCAGTGCAAACCAGGCCGTCATCCTTGCATCGCTTGCAGGGGAATTCACCATCACACTAGGACCATGTTAGCCTGTTTGGTTTCCCTTGTCGATTGATGTGCCATGTGCTATTCTTCACATGCCACTGGGACGAATTTGCGCACCTTGGTCTTCTTCATTCGGCATCGCTCACAGGCCTTCCAGACTCTCTTATGTCGGCCATCCATGCCGGTGCTCTGGGTGATGTGGTCATGGTGGTGTATCGTGGCAGCGCTGGAGCTGGCACGCTTTGATGTTCGGTGGACAGGCTTGACACTCTTGGTGCTGGTGGTGCTCTTGCGGGACATGGTAGACTTGTGATCCTCGGCTGGAGGAGACGGCAAGCCCTGCGAACCCATTGCGACAGATGTGTATCACGGTGGGTGGATAGGGTGGTGGTTGAGTTGACGAGTGTGGCAACCGAAGTTACTGTATTGGGGTTTGGTTAAAGTGAGATGTGATTGTGTGTAAGAGGGAATGAGTGAGAATGAACCAGAAACTTGGGAAGGGGATGATGTATATTAAGAATGGAGGAGGTCTTGTATTGTAGGAAAATGAGACGGGGAGCTTAATAATGGGCAAAAGAGTGATGATATAACGCGCAGCTTTGGGCTTGGGGGGAGTGGGATTGTGATAGCGGGAGGGAGTGTGGAATCTCTGGTGAGTACGTGCCAGGGTGTGCAGGTGTGTGAAAGCGAGAGAGAGAGAGAGAAGAAGCATCAACCCGGGGGGCGTGTGTTGTGAGCGGAGGCGTGCGGTTTGCGGAGTGCAGCGAGCGGGCTCACAACATAACAGCAGCACAGCGCAGTCCAGCACAGCACAGCACGCACAGGGCCGCTACAGCGGTGCTCGCCTTTGGGCTCTAGGGTTTTTTTTGGTGGGAGATGGATGTGCAACGGCCTTGGAGGTAGGGATTAGGTGAGACGGGCTCGGGGTGTAGGCTCGGAGGGTTTCGATGCAGTTTCCGCCGTGGGCGGGTGTGCCAGAGGGGGGTGGCGCTAGAGCTTTCGGCGACGTCTTTATGTCCGAGAAAGCGAAAGCGACGGGGAACAGGGTGCCTGTGTAAATATGGATGGCTGTGTGGGTCGCCCCGCGGCGTCGTAGCGAGCGAGTTTTTTTGGCTCCAGGACCCCAGCAGCGGGACGAGACGACCTGTGCCAAAAGTCCGCGCCGGCGGACTTACGGGGCCACCATTGGGAGGACGTAGGTACGTACAGCAAGGAGCGAGAGCGTGAGAGCGCACTCCGTTCCCCAGTCGGTCTCTAGGCTGCTGAGTAGACCACTAAGTAAGGGGAGGAGGGGGGGAAGGTGAGGGGAGGGGAGGGATGCCCTGTGCTGCGCGCTCGCGCATGCGTGTGTGTGTGTGCGTGTAGTGAGCGATGCCCTGCCTGCCTGTCCAGCAGGAATGAGCAGGAATGAGCTGACAGCTGGGACAGAGGTGGAGGGGGGAACCAAGGTGCTGTTTCCTGCGCTTTGCTGACAGAAGCACTTGTGCAAGCCGTTGCGCCGCGTTGCGCTCGATACGGTCGTGCTAGGGCGCGCTGATCGCTGATCACTGACTTTCACTTGCTGATGGGCGCTGCCGCAGTGGTGATTTACAAAGACTGGGGGGGTTAAGGCGGGATGCTGCCTTGTCTCGAACCTCGAAACTCGATGAATACGGCCATTTCTGCCCCCAGATTCTCTTTTTTTAGGCAAACCCAATTTGATTTTCGTTTAGAGCCGTCTGTGAATGGACGAAACGAGGAACGGCTGGGCTGAGGCTGGAAGCGGACGAATCGAGGTGGCTCAGGAGTCCCAGCGAAACCGAGAGCGAGGCGAAGGGATTCACAGCGCGTGTCTCGTAGGGCGGAGCAGCATTGGTGAATGGGGTGAAATCTGTACGCGGCGAGCCGCCTACCTTGGCGGGCAGGACGACATGGGGTGGAGCAAAGAGAAACCGACTCTGATATGACCCGACCCAAACAAGCGTTTCCCCTCATGGGGGCCATAGGACCTCGACCTTGACCTCGACCCTCGACCTCGACCTAGGCGCGGGCAGAGTTGTATCGCCTTGGCCTGGGATGGCTGGCTGGATTACACAAACGGTCCGTTATAGGCTACCCAACTTTGACAGCGCTGACATCTCTTGTGTCGGCGCTTGCTAAATGTGGAGGGGGTAGCAAGGGGACAACTGTAAGCTTGCTGATGAAGGATGGATGATGCTTGGTCCGCCGGTTTTTGTGGCTTGATTTGATATTATGATAGCTGCTGCTACTAGCTACGTGGTGACTTTCCAAATTCCAAATATCGCCTTTGTCCGCATTGCGGAGGGCGACGGTCCACTAAGCTTTTTTTCGTTTCTTTCTGGTGCTCATTTTTTTTTCTCCTTCTGCGCACTCTGGAGATGAGCTCAAAAAAGAGTTTTATACGTCTGAGAGCAAGGTCTAGACGGACGCAGAGAGACGCTATGACATGACTGTCAGATTGCTATCAGCGTCGCGCGGGGAGGATTAAGGTTGGTTGGCATTGGAGGACGTCATCATTCACTCACTCACGGTGGGTTTCTTTTTTTCTTCCTGTGGTGGCTTGCATAGCCGGTAGGAACTCAAACAAAACAAAACCATCCACGTACGTTCCCACCGTGGCACACACTGGCGGAAGCAATGCGGACTGCGGACGGCGGACGTGCTCAATCCTCCGCGTGGGGATGGCCCTGGCCTTTCAAAAAGGCACAACCAAGCCCCCGTCTTGGGTTTCTAGAAACAAGGCCACCCGCACACACCTAGGCCTGCCAGCATAATGTGCACCTGACAGGGAAACCCTGCGCAGCACGCCGTGTGCCGCAGTACCGACGTGGGTCAAGCTTCAGCATTTGACACCGGACCGGGGTATTATTTAAGACGAGGGGCGGATCATTGAATGATGCAAACGACAAGAGGAAGGGGAAAAGGCTACAAAACAAGGTTGAGTGGGTTAAATGGGTTCTTTTGCCCAGCAAGGAGCAAGGCTGGAACAAATAAAAGTCCGCAGCCACGGCCTTGGTCGAGTCGTAAGAAACCGAGAAACTAGAGGGGGGAAACCGAAGTCCGTTAAACTCTAGCCAAACGGCCGTCTTGGCTTTTTTTTTTCTTTCCTTCTGGCAATAAATGGAGGTGAGGGGTTCGGACCCGTTTGTCATTGGAAGGGTCGTTTAGATTTGAGCTTCCCGGGCCATCTACTATACTGGTAACTGGTGGCGGACCTTTCAAAACTCCGAAATGCTTGGCCGTTATTTTGGTGTTGTGGCTTACATGGGGCTGCGGGGGTGGAAGGCCTACCACCGTGCAAGACACTCGACAGAGCTCAAAATGCCGTCCTGAGGGGGAGATTCTGGAAAGACGTGAGGAACAGCATAGAGGCGGTCAGAGTGCCACCTCTTGTTTTTTTGTTTTTTTGTCCGTCTAGGCGGTCTGTGTGGTTGGTGAGTTGATTGATTTTTTCTGTTTGATTACCAGTGCCCGTAGTCCAAGGTGTCCGATACGGTGGGCAACAACGGCGATTCGGGGATCTGGGATAACACCCACCCATGGGGCCAATCCCGATAAAAAAAAATAAAAAAAGCCAAACGGTGACCAATACGTCTCTTGGCCCTCTCTCTCTGTCTCTCTCCAACAAAGGGTAGAATCGTGATCCACTCCCCTTGTCCTTCTCCAACTCAGACTCGGACCGGGCATCTCCAGACCACATTGCCCAGGAGCGGGGAACAAACGGACGGAACACGGAAAAAGATGTGTCAGTACTAGGGGGGGGCGTGGAAAATCGGCGTCGTGACAGTTACCGAAAGGGCATGAAGGGGGTCTCTGTTTGGAATCGTGGAGTCACGCTGGAACCTTAGTTGCTGGAAACGGGCACTTGGGGAACGTGCGTGACGGTTTCTCGTGTTTGGCTTCAACGCGCCATTGGAAGCCGTCAAGATAAACTCGGCACTGCCCTTTTGATTTTCAAGGCTGTCAGACATGGGGGGCCCTTGAACAGCCTCATTTAAGCAACCGCAATCATATAACGGTCTGGCGGGGGGGAAGAAGCCGAGAAGGAGGGGGGCCACAGCAGAAGAGCTATGTCGTCTGTGCTCTGCGTGAAGCTTTCTTTAGTAGGGAAGCAACCTCCTCTCACACACGCAGAGTTCCTTCCCTACTCTGGCGCGTGCGCCCTGGTGAGTCAGCGGCAGTCGGAAGTTTGACATTGATCATTTGTCATTGCGCAACAGCAACTGTCACTGCTCCAGACTATCCTGCCCGCCTAGCAATTCTGGGCATTGTGGATGCGTACGGCTCTTGATCCAAGTGGCCGATTACACATGCTCCAAGCGGTCCCTGTTCTTCACACCGGCATCATCCGCAACCCAATCAATCCCCAATCAATCCAACCAAGCCTCTCTCGCTTCCTCGAGCGAGGGGACGCGCGCGCGGTGCAAAGGCTAAAGAGAAGCCGTGGTGGTGGTTTCTTTTTGTCATCATGGCGTATCGCCGTTGGCGCTTCTGCAGACTAGCTTCAGGCCTCGAGCTTCAGGCTCTATCTAGGTTTCGGCGCACCGTTTACTGTCCATGGCCTGCGAGATTCTCTCACCTCTTCCCCTTTGCCACACCGGCCCAGCCCTATTGGGGATGATTTCCTGATCTGATGCACCTCGCACCGCACCTTGACCATGGCCTGGGGGTGGAGAAAACTCTATCCGTATTTCTTTTTTGTTTATTTAAATTTTTTCCCCTTCACGTCTTGCAAAGCAACATATCCACCCCCCCCAGCTTTGCGCATCGCGTATGCAGCCGACATCGACCGGATATACACGCCAAACCGGCGGCGTTTGCCGCATGAGCATACATGCTATGCCTGCTGCGCACATATGCCACCTTTCTCTTTTCGCATGGCGGTGACGCATCATCTACAGCAGTAGCGGTCCCCTAGGACCGTGTCGTCGTCGCCGTTCTCCCTTCGCAGACGCCCACACCCACCCCAGTCCGGACTTCTCTTAGACCCGACGCCGATCGGACTCCGTGATGGACGGCATATTGCACGCCGCACACACCAAGATCCCACGCCACTTCCTCACCGCACCGCACCACATCCCCCAGTCTCTTGGTATGGGCCAACGGGAGATTTCGATTCAGTTCGATCTACGCTGATGCTGTGCTGCACCGCCCAAAAGCCAAGCTTGAGGCTGCGAGCTGCGACCGATATGGCTGGTGCCATTGCGTGTCCCTTTTTCTTCCTCACCTTGGGCCTTGCTTGGCCCTTGACCCTGCGGCCGCTGGTAGAATTACACCCAACTGAAGCCAAAAACCTTGTTTGCGTTAGCTGCTTGGCTTGCCCTCTGCCCCCCTTTACCTGGACGACAGACCCTCTATCGCAAATCCCCTACTATCTCACACATCCCACCCCCCACGGACTTATTTCGTTTCCTCGTGCCACCCTCATTCTATGGCAGGCACGTCTTTTTTTTTTTTTTTAACCGTAATCGCGTATTACATGTGCCGCTAAGCTAAGCTTTGTCATCAGTGAGGCGAAGGCAGAGCGGCGCCAAGAACCCGGTCTGTAATTTCTCATCGTGGATCCTGCTCCCGCCAGTGTGTATTGCGTGCTCTGTCGAATACTGGGTCCTGCCTATAATGAGGATTCACTATGATTTCCCTTCTCCGGCCGCCGTCTAAATCTGCAGCACCTCGAAAATCTAGATTAGGCAAAGGCTCTCCATCAGGGTCAAGCTGTCGTCCGGCACTTGCATGCAGATAAGTCCTCGGCGAGATATCGCCGAGGTTGGATCTTTTTTTTTTTTCGCTTCGTCTTGTAAGTCATGTTGCAGCAGCATCCACCAGATGGAAACCTGCAGCTAGCTCACATACGACCCTTGAACAAAACCCCATCCACCATGGTCTGATCTGTATAAGGGCTTGAAAATAATCTTGAAGAAGAAACAGCAAAAGAAGAAGAAAAGCCGCTTCTATGCTACGTCATGTGCCCGCTAGTTTATCAAAACGCGCTTTTTTTTTTCTTCTCTTCTGGCGGGTAGAGTGGCCCGGGTCCAGACGCTTATCCTTGAATTGCAAAGTATGTATGTATACACGTCTTCGCGGCTTTTGGCTGATGCCGAGGCGCGGGGCGCCAAAGTCGCCGGTGAAGAACGAGCGAGTGTGAGCATCACCACTACTGCAAGTTGACAGTCAGAATTTACCGTGCTCCACCGGGGGGGGACTGCATGCGTGTGAGCGAGGTGTGTTCACATCCACTCAGCGGTTGGTGAATGAGCCGCCTCGTGATGCTCAAGTTGTGGGCATGCCTGTCTGTTTTGGGAGAGCTTCCTTCCCATGCCCATGACACGCCCAACCGACCTGTCAATCAATCTCTTCTTGGTTTCCCCATCCTCTCTCTCTCCCACACCACCCAAACGAGGCCCTGATCGACGCTTCGGCTGTTGGCATTAGCCCTGCCGTGCTACACCGGCAATAGCAGCCCGGGCCCGGGAATAGACCGGAATAGACGCCAAAGGCGTGGTTGATGGGCGGCTGGCCATGACTCTTGTCATCCAGTGAGGTGAGTGTAATCTTTTTTTTTTTTGTTTCCGCTGCTAATTGTCTCAACTCGGCCAAACAACAAATCGTGCTTACCCATCAGTAATCACCAACGGCCTCGTCTCAACACCGTGGCCAGAACGCAGGCCATGATCAGAAACGGACGCAACTCGCCCAGCGATAACACCCCTCGGCCTCGGGGACATTCTGTGAAAATTCTCCCGCGCGCCCCTCCAAGCCACAATCGCCGAATTGTCTGACTCTGATGTCATGGTTTATAGGCCCCAGAGCCAAACGAGCTTAATCGCCGTTCGTGGCCGAACGGTGGGTGGCATCCTCCAAAGCCATCAGGGCTACGCTGCTAGGCTCGCCAGCCCGGCACCTTCTGGCCGAGAGAGCCCTTCCGCGGGCGCCCCAGGGCCATTGCGACTAATCAATGTCGCTGGTGAATGCCGAACACCGGGCAGGACACACACGCGCACTCACACACACTCCAAACACGCACGCCCCCTGGCCGCCTTCTAGAAGCCCGCGGGAATGGAGCACGCGCGCACGCGGCTGGCAGGGTAGGGCTCGCCGCGCTCGGTGCCGAAAGACGCCGGAGGTAGGGTCACCACTGTCGCATTCTCGCATCCGAACTGCCTCCATCGGCGCCGACCAGGGCCACTCAGCATCGCTCCTCGATCGACGCTTCCCACCGCTGTCCGTCAACAGCCCGAAGACCCGTCCACTCGGTCAGGTCCAGGGGGTGTCCATGGACTTGCGCATGCCTGCTGCGGTGAAACGCTGCAATATCTCGCGCTTCCCGCCCGCGACTTGGCTTTCTGTCCTTGCCCTTCAACCGCCGAGATGCACCACACTCGCTCGACCACCCCCCCTTGTAGCCCTGTCCTGTACTGCACTGTCCCCGTGAGCCCTGTGCAGACGCACATACACGCGCGCCGCACGCACAAGGCCGGCATCGTGTTTGTTTTGGCCGTCATATCATCTTGTTGATGCCTTGTTTGTCCACGTCTTCCCTGCTCCGGCCCCCGGCATCTGGCCATCTGCTGGCTCGAGCTGCCCTCGCTTGCACATCACAGACGGTATCCCGCAGGGGACTGCTCGCCTTGATGCTCAATGCGTCATCCAGACTTGTGCCAGCGCCGCGGCTGCCCCCGAGACCCCTTTTATGCCCAATCACGGACTCAAAGCGCGTGGGCTAAGGGTTCGGGCCCAGGAAATTCCAACTTGTCCATCGGGCCCTAAGCAGCCTCCCGGTCAGGGTCAGGGGACCTCTGCGCATTAATCTAGCTTTTCGCCTTGCACCTTTATTTTGTCTCCTCTTGTCTTTTTTGGGAGTTCTGTGACATTTTTCCTCTTCTGGCCATTAATATTGAATGAGGACGAAAAATATCTATGACGTAGCGTGCCCGAAAAAACTTAACTTCCCTCCAGCTAGTCGTCCAATCTCGACAATGTGTCAGCGGTGGGCCGTGTCCGTTGTCAACTCCCGATGGCAAACTTTGAGTGCCAGCTGAACACTCGGCACTTGAACCAAAGGGGCTATGATCATCTTGCTCTTTGCCCGTCAATTAATGATTTGTTTATTGCACTGGTGGGAATGGGTCAGTAGATGATGGCTTGCATTGGCAGTGGCTTTGAGTCGTGACGTGGGCAAAAATCTCATGGAGCATTGACTGCACTCTGTTAGACACACATCTCGCTGCTGTTAGACACAAACAGCTTAATACTGTTTTATACCTTTGCATTGTTTTAAATGTAGCATGTGCACAAATATACTACATCCATGTTAGCGCAATTATCTGCATACGTATTGGCCATCCATCATCTTCAACACACCTACCCTATGGTGGTGTAGGCGTTGATCATGGCTGGCTAGTCTCCACGTCAGTACTCAATTGCTATTGCCCGTTTCCCTGTAAGCCCCGATTGTCGAAAGTTAGCCTTGATGCCAGTCGGATATACAAAGTGACTGCATTTGCAACCCTTGGCGGGCGTGCATGTAAAATTCCCCACGGTGAGGCCCTCACTGGACCTTTCGTTGACAAGGATGACATGAAGATTGTGTTACATACCATGGAAGATTCGGCATTTACTGTGTTCCCGATTGTAAATGCCTCTTACCAAGTTAGAAAAAACATGATCTATTTCATTTTTAGCCTCTCATACGGCCATGGAGGCTTAGAGGTGCCGACTTACACGGCCCCCTCATGCTCTGGAATCCCACATGACGCCCCCAACTCGATAATTCCATTGATGGACACAAGTTGACTGCCGTGTGCATCCACACGACTGAAACCGGGTCTGGCAGTGGACCACCACCGAGGAATTGAGTGGACACATCACGGTGTTCCCAGGGTTTTGGGCGCATGTCAACGGGCTGAGGGGCTCGCGACGGACAAGGCTCTCGATTCGCACTTTTCTCGGTAGTGGAGATCCCTTTCGCATATTTGTTAGGCTAATATTCAACCTTCTCCCTGGTACATGCGGAACAATGTTCGGTCCTAGCCGGAGAGTGGAGGTGACGATTGCTGAGCGAGACCTTGTTGACCCGAGTTTTGGTGGACCTCTAGAGAGCTTCTAGTTTCCGCTGACACTCGCTTCGAGAAGCAAGTGGACCTCTTTCGGGATGGGACGAATTTCGCCTAGGTGTAACTCGCTGCACTGCATTCACATCTTGTAAGCAGCCTGCTGCGAATGCCATTGCCCGCATTTCACGGCATCTTGACGCAATTAGCAACAAAATAATCGCCGACTCCTCGGCTTACAAGCCCCCACTAAACGCCGTGGCAATGAGAATGGCATTGTGGGCAATCGGATTGTTGACAAGTTGGATCCGGCACAGCCAGGGTACCCCCTGTGCGACGAGGTTCTCTGCAAAGGCACGGGCATGTGCTCGCGGTGACGCAGTCTTTTTTTTTTTTTCCTTTTCCCATGGTTCGAACCCAGCCCCATCACGCCGGTCATCGGTGAAGCGAGCAAGCCATGGACGTCATGGGGGGAGGAAAGGACATTGTTTTTCGCATACGCCCTGCCGTATTGAATACGCTCGAAAACAGAGGCATGGATGTCCTGCAGGAGAGGGAGGGCGTGCCAACAGCAACGGAATTCGGCTTTGCGACTGAAAAAGGGCTGGCTCAGCCCAGATTATTCCCGTCCCTGTAGCCTACCTATTCAGCCTCATCGCCTCAATCCAAGCGCCGATACTCCGTGCCGAGGCCATGCTGGCCCCACTATCGGGGCCGACGCGGCGGTTCGCACTCCGACATGTGGGATTGGCTGATTCATAATTCTGATTCAAGCCCGCGGCGGGATCGAGCTATTGGCCGTTCGGTCTTCTCTAGTTAAGCTTTGGCTGTCCCGCGGATTTGTCAAAATGTCCGTCAGCTTCCGCCCTCTGCACCCTTGGGGGAGGTGTCATTGATACCATTTCCTCCTTGGATGGCCATTATGCAACTTTCCTCATGACCCAATCTTTAGCGCCCTCGATCGTGCAAAACACCTCACAAGGACGAAAGTCGGCATCTGAGAAATGCCTCAACCGGTCAAAGCGATAATATGGGGAGGACTCCTTCAGAGAGCTTGTACGAATTTTCGCCTGGGGGTGTCGCTCTTATTGGGCCCCGCCTATGTAAGCCAGCGGGGGTCATTCCGCGTGTCATCTCCATGTCTCTTTTCGACGCACTTGGCTAGCCCGGTGCATGAACGCCGTTGGACCCATTTGCCCTGAGTTCGCCCTGGCCAAATCTCTCATCCTAGATCCATTCGGCTCCTACCCTTTCTGTTGGTAATGTACGTAGCCCCCCGACTCACGGGACCAAGGTGACTTTTCGGTGTGACAAAGCTGGTGTTTGGCATACCGCTAGCCAAAAAAAAAAAAAGAATACGAGTATATCAATAGCAAATAATTTTTTTTTTAGCGGAAATAAGCGGAACTAGGGAAATATCTATTACCCGGTATTAGTACACCCAATTCAACTCATTTGTTGGTTTTATTTGGAACAACAATACGAGTATTCAAGTTCGGTGATCAAATTCTCCACTTCTCTTACCTGTCTGGGTCCGGGCTTTCTTTGCTCATGTCGCATGCTTTGATGGGGATTGCTGAGAAATCCTTTTAAGACCATGGACCCATTGAAAACTTGAGCGGCGGACACTAAGTAGCCTGTTGCCGTCGCGGGATATCACCCAAATGCGTGGATGTGAAGCCAGGATCATCTCCACCCAAGCTGGAAATAGGGACCAACAACTTGTTAAACCCGGCAGCCCGTTATCGGCCGAGTCCTGGAGTTGGTTCGAAAATAAATAAAAAAGATGAATAAAAATAATTGAAAATTCGGCTACTGGAGGGTGTGACAAAAAAAAAGTCACTGATTTGGCTCCTGGGGTCAAAATCTCTGTTTTGTCGGCATATCAAAAACATGTCTCCTTGATTGTGAATTATTGTCTCATCAGCGCTTGCCGTGATGCCTTCCGAAAGCACCTCGGCTTCCCTTGACGGCTAATCTATCCGAGGTTAGAGATTAATCACAAGTCTGCCAGGACGAGCCCTTGTCTGCTCGTTCGATCCGGTTTTTTTTTCGTGACGAATCCCTTATCGGTAGTTTTTTTTCGGTAGTCATTCGGGTGAGGTGGGCCTTTTCAGCCTCTAGATGGTCGTATTTGCACGTGTTTTCAGCTTCAAAAAGCTTTGGCCAACCAGATCATGCGAAAAGCCTCCAAAAGTCCGACAAATCTCCATCCCTGGTCGAGTATCGCATCTAGAACCAGCCTTGAAAGGGGTTGGACGCGCGAGGGTGGACCCTAGCGAACCACTGTTGGGTGTAAGTCACGCTATTCATCTCTGACGTCGAGGATGGATGCTTGGAGGAATGTTAGCTTAGACTCGTCGAACCGGGGGCCGGTTCAGGGCTTTTTTCTTGGTTTTTTTGTAGTATGTCACTATGTTGTGAGGATAATCCAAAAAAATCAACGTGTTGGTAGAAATATGTATTGATAGTATAAAACATGTAGCAAAGAAAAAACAACGCTCGTAATCAGGCAGCATTCCAAGACTGTGAAATTCGGAGCAACTTGGGCACCCTTGTCTCGTGAATATGCGGCAACATTGCTTCAGGCACTAAACTCAGCACATGATTTGGGAAAGGGTATCGTATCGGGCGTAGGGCTGCTCGGGGGTGCGAGGCAAATCTTTTCCCCAGCGCCTGCTGATAGCAAGAATCGACCACAAACCGGGCCGAACCCACGGCACCAACCCCTGGGTACGACATCCTCGGGTAGCATGCATGTAGCTACCGATCTTTGATGCCTTGTCCATGTGGTTGGGACTGCAGAATCCAGTTTCATCAATGAAAATGTCAACACCGAGAACCCTCCGGGACCACAAAAACCGAGCTCAAGCCATCTTCAATAGTGGCTTGCCATCGAGCCACCGATATCGTCCATCACAGATCGTTAAACATGATGAGTGGAGGTGTTTCTTGCTCACAAACAGCCCACACCCACGCCGCGCTCGGAAGGTAATTCATCAACACCGAAGATTTGTTACCATACGCCGCGGGCGTGAAGAGACGAGAATCATGCCGCCTAACCTTGTCAACTGCATCAGCAGTGGCCAACGCTAGGAAATGTTCCCTGAAAGGCCCTTGAGGCTGCACACTACACCGAGGTTAGCACCGGGACGATAACCGAGGTCTAGAACTAGTAGCATCATTTCCAAAAGACTTACAGCGCATTCCCAAAGATGCCATGACACAGGCTAGGTTCTTTGGTGAGGAGACCTTCCCGCCAGACAAGGAGTTGCCCCCTTTTGATTGCCACGTCAATCTCGTCGTGAAGCTCTGGGAAATAGGGGCGCAGTGACATGAGAGAGTAGAGAAACCCTGGGGCGCCATGGCACCATTGTAAGAGGGTGTGACCTCTCCCTTCCTTGAGAGCTCGCTCACTGGAGGGCCAATTGCCATGCGGTGTCTGTAGTTCGATCAACCTCTTGAGACGGGTCGAAACACAAGGTGCCAAAGACGGGTCCGATAGGACGAGCTGTGTGATGATGCCAATGTCACCATGCGCAGCCCCAAAGTACCTCTTGCCATGCCACTCCCAGTTCCCGCGTCCATCATTATCCGTGGTCAAGATTTTATCGGTGAGTCGATAGATGGGAGATTCATA
The DNA here is from genome assembly GCA_002179835.1 of Calonectria leucothoes. NCBI lineage: Eukaryota > Fungi > Ascomycota > Sordariomycetes > Hypocreales > Nectriaceae > Calonectria > Calonectria leucothoes. The sequence goes on along the minus strand of NAJI01000107.1, from coordinate 37,906 downwards.
GAGTTCGTCGTACTCAGGGACCCAGTACTTGACCATACGAAGAAGGTAAAGAGCACCAGCGCGGCCGTAGGGTATTTCGGAAGGAAAAGGGTCATCCTGAGATGAAGGATAGGGTCCTAGAAGCTTGGGGATGTCGGAAAGGAAATTGATAACATGGTCTTTGTCCTTGGTTACGCATGCCAGAACAGCTTGAAAGGATAGTCTCTCGCACGCAATCCCACAGTTTCCCCTTTCAATGGTGAGAGATCCTCGATCCCCTTTCAGGTACTGTTTGGCCCAGTAGAGTAAATCATGCCCAGAGACCTGCAAGTCGGGATACAGAGCTGACAACCGAAGAAACAGATAGGCTAAACCAGTGTAGCCAGTAAAGAGGCCTCCGAGATGTCGTTCGGCGTACACCTCCCGCGGAGGAGTGTATCTGAGAACGAGTTGCAAAGTGTAGGGTAGCAGCTCATTTGGGGAAGTACCCAATTTTTGGAGCGGAAAGTTGTTCGCGATGTATCGCTGGGCCATGGTGATGGGAGTAGTAGAGGACCGGACCGTTGGCAAGACGAGTCCATGCACCCCGCTGAATTTTGCAAGTCGGGATGAAGAGAGAAAAATGCCACGGCATGGGAATATAAGGCTGTCAATGTGCCAATATGCTAACGTGCCAATCAATTGCCTCGTGTAACACACAGCATCATTCCTGTGGTGATCACCACCAGTCAGCGCAGCCAGTTGATTTGCGGGGAAGGTGACAAAAGCAACAACACTGACGAGGTGGCGAAAAAAAGCAACCAGGTTGGAGATGGCAGGTTTCCTCACGAGGACCGTGTTTTCTCACGCTCGCGTGTGTGCCTCATACCACTCGATGGACTTGATCCTCTCGCGCACAATCGCCGCCGCACCAGTCAGAGCTTGTGCAAGCCATCATCAACGTTTCCGTCACGGCAGAGGCCGTTGTGGAGTCGCGTGCACACCGCGCCGGGTGGGGGAGTGACCGGAGATCCTCTGTCGGTGACGTCTGTAGCTAAGAAGTGTCCGATCTGATCGGCGATTGATGGTGGCAGTTTTAGCCGGATGATGCTATCAAGTGATGGACGCCTCGCTACCTGTGGCTGATGGTCTGTTTCAAGAGACCTGTTTTTCTTGTGTCCATTATTAGGAAGTAAGCTTGAGCACCAAGCTCGGTACGTACCAGTGTGTGGGTGATTGGCAAGTGCCCCGCCAGCTAATGCAGCTACACTCTGATGAGTATGACGACATTGACTGTTGAGTCTCCCTTGCTCCTCATGCGCACTTGTCAACATTCAAAAACATTGCCAATTACGCTCCCCAAAGCTGTCATCGAAGCGAGCCACCATAGTTTGATAATCGTCCCCTTTCTTTTTATCTCCTCTCGCGCTCGTTGGAACGAGGCCCATCATTCACATTCACTATGGCCGACGACGCTGCCCAAGCTCCGGCAAAGCGAAATCGCATGGTCGACTCGGTCGGCGAAAAAGCCCAAGAGGTCTTGTAAGCGAGAGATACATCCATCGGGATATTTCTTAATACGTTCTGACAATTACAAAAGGAAAGAGGACTACGACAAAGCTAGGGTGGTCGTATCTGATGCCGCCAGAAGCCAGGCCTATCTCTATCCCTTCAAGGTACGGCCCGCAGCCACACACCATTTCGATCTGTAACTTAACAGGCTAATTTCTCAGGGAATTGCGTATTTCATCTCTCACCGCTCCTTATGGAAGCCATTTCTCTCTAAGCTGGGCCCCTTTATTGGTCTCTCGGCCAGCGTCATTGGCACCATGTTTGCCGTGACATATATTCCTCAGTTGGCTGTACTGTTTTTCGTCAACGGCCCGTTAGCCGTATTTTCCACCGTCCTTCTTGTCCTGAACGAGAGCTCAGCCATTATCAATGTTATTTCACGAACGTGGCTGGTGCAGGACGCACTTTTGGACACGTTTGATGCAACGTTGATTGCTCGCCATGGGACGGATATTGTGAGCGAAGGCCGCGAGATCAAGGCCGGGGGTGATCCTATGGCGAAACTTGGAAAGATCTTGAAGAGTCCTTTTGAAAAGTTCAGCCCCAAGGCCCTGATTCGATATCTCATGTACCTTCCATTGAATGCTATCCCAGTGGTGGGCACAGGCATTTTCATACTCCTTCAAGGTCAGTCCCAAAACCAAATAGGCATTAAAATCCAAATCTAACATGAGTACAGGTCGCAACCGCGGAAAGGGAGTTCACGGCCGGGTACGTTATTTGTTGACTGCATACCATATTGGCTTGTCCTGATGCTCATACCGACTAGTACTTCCAACTAAAAAAATGGTCGGCTTCCAGACAGTCGGATTGGCTCAACAAGAACGTTGGCCCTTACACGGCGTAAGTTTCCCGTTTCGTGCAGAGGGAATATGGGGACACTTAAATACTTAACCTCGTTTGCTGACACATTCTTACAGTTTTGGTCTCGTGGCAACTGTGCTGGAGATGATCCCTCTTGCTTCTATTTTCTTCACATTTACGAACTCAGGTATAGAAAATATCCCACAAAGTTTTAAATTCCGAACTAATGTATCGTAGTTGGCGCTGCGCTTTGGGCCGCTGATATCGAGAGCAAGAGCAGCTCGATGACCGAGGGAACCGCGCCAGAGCTAAGGGAGACTGCAGAAAACGCCGAGTAGGCGAGGAATTTGATAAAAACTCCACTACATGGTATTGATATATGCATAAGCTGGAAAGTTCTGGGAGTTGGATTTGATGTCAACTCTCGGCTCGGGATAGAATGAGCAGTCTGAATCAGAGGTATCCGAGGTGGTGCAACGAGAAAAAGGGCTATACAGACTGGCCATAGTTCTGGCAAAAAGTCCGGATCTTTTGTCTTCTTTACCCCATAATTTCAGTATTTGGAGCCGAAACGTGATCGTTATTTTGGGGAACCGAACCGATTTTGTGTATTGCGTGGCTGAGACTGGATGCGAGGACTTGGGCTCGTACCCGCTAACTGTCTGGGGCGAAAATTTTCTGTACTATCGAGCCGTGAGTTTGGAACTGTCGCGGATTGTCTGGTACAACGGGATTTTTGGGCTGGAATCTGGATGAGGTGCTAGCCAGCCAACATGTAACTGGGAACTGTTTTTGAGCCTGGAGATTCTGTTCACATCCATAATGCACTCTATCCCTGCTCGATTGATTCCTAAATTAGACCTACACACGAATAGGCGGGAAATTAATGGCAAATAAGATTCGGCAACAAGACAGACTCGCCAAAAAGCGAGAAGTCGCACCGTTGCACGAGAGAGGCCCGCTGCATGAACTGTTGCTATCGCACAAAGCATTAACAGATCCACAATCATAGCCGACGGGACTGAGATGTTTTTGTAGGACGGTACAACGACAATAGGAGAGGAATGTGGTTGACGAGGCAAGGGCCGTTTGCCTGTAGATGGAGAGAAAAGTCCTTTAGTAGAAGAGAAATCCCTCTTCAAAATGTGAGACTGACTGAGGGGCAAGGCTTAGATAAGAAGCTGAAAGTTGGACATGAACATTTTGAGACCTGTGGTAGATGGAGCAAGTCAGCATCAATATGCGGAACAAAGACCAGTTCGAGTTAGAAGGGCCCGAGGTAACAATGGTAAGGGTGTTTGCTGACTCAATCCGGCATTGTTTGTATGCTGATTTCCGAAGCCGTCTACAGGGCTAGGATCTGGTGGCTATCGAGATGCCCGAGATGAGATGCGTGGCCCCGGAGGGTATTCCGCGTGCCTCCGGAAGCTGGCCGATGCATGGGATCAGATATGCAGTGACCCTATATTCGTTTTGTGGTTGCTTGTGATAGTAGTGTCGACGGCTGGCAGGCAAACGAGACTAGTGTCAAGACATGCGAGGTGAGTATAAGGAACCAGGACTCCTTTGCTTTCTTTCCCCTCCTTTCTGACCTGGTTTTCCGGCATGACAGCTGTTTTATTTGCGTGACGGCCGACGCCAGCTGTACCATCATCCTGTGTTTCTTCTCGCCCCCTAGTCACATATCGCTCCCTCCTCGTCCGCTTTTTTTTTCTTCCCCTCTTCACCCTCGTCTTTCTTTTCCCCATTCCACTCGCGACTAGATATTCGTCCAAACCACAAGTATCTTGATCGAGGGCTTCCCTTCTTTTGTACCCACCTTCACTCTCGCGCGTGTTTCTTCATTCATTCCCGTCTTACTGCAAAGATTCCGTGCCAGGTAAATTGTTACGCGGTATCTATTTCGCATTGGTATGCAGCTGGCTAACTTCTTGCAGTAGCACATTCACTCTTCGTCATGAAGACCTCGGTGCTGCTTTTGTTCGGCTTTTGGCCGATTGTGCTCCTGCTGATGTGTCTCTCCGGAGCCACGGCCCAGCAGGGTGCACCTTACCTCGTGCAGCGAAAGGATATGCACAGTAACCAGCTTAAAGCTCGCTCTGATGACAACGGCTACGGAATTCCTCCTCCATACTTTACTGTGCACCCTACTGCGGTGACTGAGACTGATGGTGGTGAGTTGAAACGCGGGTTTTAAGTATTAGGACTATATTTACTAACTTGATTTAGAACCAACTGCTGAGATGACGGCCTCCGAGTCAGCTCAGCACAATTCTGTCTCAGTCTCTAGTGCCACGGCGAAGTTTGGGAATACTACTACCCCGGGAACCCATATTCCTGGAACTGAGGCAACTAGTTCGTCTGGCACTTCATCTGGCACTGCTAGCAGTGGCACGCACTCTCAAACAGAACTGCCACCTGTTTTCACCTCTTCCGTGTTTATAGGGACTCCTGTTTCTACTAGCAGTTCAGAGACCACCCCTGCCAGCAGCCCCCCTCCTTGGGCATGGAGCTCCAATGAAGGAGAAGTTCTTACTCCCTCAGACATTTCGCAGACGTCTTCTGGTCTGAGCACTGAGTCTAGTTCGTCCAGTTTGTCACCGACAATTGGAAACACCACGCCATCTTTGAGCTTGACCTCTGCAGTCACTGAGGCAACTGTTTTTTCTGAGATTACAATTACTCTGACCAAGAGCTCCTTTTTTAATCAGACAGTGATTGGAGCTTCCTCTGGTACATATTTGTCCAGCCAGACGTGGGACTCGAATACCACTTACACTGGGCACCTAAGTGCCATAGTGAGCCACATAACTCACTCCCCATCAGGCGCTGTAGGCTCCAGTACTACATCGGCTGCGTCTCAGGATTCTACACAGTCATCTGCAGCGGAGAGCCCTGGTTTTACTTCTGGTGAATCCAACTCGCTTTCTTCCGGTGCACAAACTGGAAACTCTGCAACGAGTGTAGGCGAGCCAACTGGCCCTATGCCTCCTCGATTTACTCCTCCAAGTCAATCAACCTCTCAAAAAGACGGACTCACAGTTCCCGGAGCCATTCCAACTATGCCCAGCGAGTGGTTCACTTGGCCAACATCAGACATTGACCAAAAGTCCCCACTGGCAACCACGACACCCTCTAACATGTTGAGCAATACAGCTGGAACAGGAACGGCAAGGCTGACTGTCAGTGCTGTTAGGTCTTTAACCAGCCTCCCGGATCCAGTCATTCCCTCATCATGGTTTGCCTCGAGTGCCAGTGCCAATTTCTCGTGGTCGTGGTCTGAGACTGTGACTAAAACATTGTCGCCAGTCATGACTTCTGTCCTCTCGAAAACGTCTACTAGTTCAAGCCTTGTGAACGAAACGTTCACTTCTTCGAACGCTTCGATCCAGAGCACAATGACAAGTCGCGGGTCTACTCCTGGCTTTCCAACTACTTTCTTTCGATCGGTAACCAACTCAACAGGGCCTTCAGGTCCTCCTACGCTGACTGTTATTACTGTCACTGGAGGTACGGTTGTCACCATTTATCCAGGAGGAGCTCGTCCCACACAAACTACAATCCCTGGCATTACCCAGTCATTCAACACTTCCGTGCGACCTACTCGGGCCGGTTCGATTAATATAACTGTCACCGGTCCAAGCAGGTCTGGTGGTCTTATACCCTTTACATCGGACTGGTCAACAATCACCCTCCTGGAGACACCTACAAGCACTGGTGCGTCGCTTACCAAGACCTCTTCGCTTAATGGAACCTCCCAATTTCCTCTCACTACTGAAGTGAGCAACTCCAAGAGCACCTGGTCTGCGACGACTACGATTGACCTTCCCCAAGTCACAAGTGGTCTAAATATATCGACAACAGGAAAATCAATGACATCGTCGTTCCAAACCAATGGCACGGCAACTTCAATTGTCTCGATAAGCATTTCGAGGAATACGCGCTTGCCGCAGTTTCCCTTCCCGACCAATGCCTCTCTCATCTGGGAAACCACTGCGGGATCAGCTCTTTCCGGCTCTGAAACTACTACACCCACTCATTCTGGGTTTTTGAATAGTAGCATGAGCGGCAAGGGAATGACAGTGTCATCCAGCCATGCCGCCGAGATCACCTCGTGGACTACCCCGCTGGTCTCAGCCTCCCGAGGCGTCAGCTCTACTACTGGGCCGCATTGGACTATGAACTCTACTTCTGGCATGATTTCTCCATGGAACATGAGTTCAACTGGATCGCCGCTTAGCTCAAGCATTGACCCAAGCTCTTGGAGCACCTTTACAATCCCGGTCCCTCCATTTCCCGTACCTCCGTCCCTAAACCCGACATGGACAACCATCCCTGAGTCCCTCACAGCAAGCTTGACTATTTCGGGATCTAAGATTCCCGCTTCGGAAACTGGGATACCTCCGTTCCCAATGCCCTCAAACTCCACCGTTGCCTTGTCAATCACGGGAACAGGCCATCCTATACCCTTCCCATTGCCAACCTTCGGAAGTTTAACTGCCGGGGCAGGTTCATCTGTACACGCCCCATCTTCATTGACCAGTGGATACAGCTTCTCCAACTCCTCCATGGTTGCACAGTCTACCTTAGTCCCTAACCCTATCTCCGGGACGGTGAAGGTGCCCTTCTCCACCTGGAACTCAAGTGCATTGACAACTTCGCGTGGTTCTGGGGTGAGCTCCTCCAATGGAGAGGAAACTACAACCACAACCATCGTGATCACCCGGTCACACTGGATCTCCCTGAACATCACCACCACCACCCCAGGCGGCTTGGCTTCAACCAACACTCCCCAAACTCCCTGGAGCAACTCAACCTTGAGCCTTACCGGGGAAGCCAGTGGGTCTGTTACGAGGACTTTGTCAACGGAGTTTGGCTCAATGCAAACTTCCGGGGTGTCTGCATCAACGTTGTCGATCAAAACAAGCTCCTCGATCTGGGTAAACTCCACTTCGGGACTTTCGGGGCCTTCGGATACCGCTGATGCCTCGGGGTCCGTAACTCCGCCGGCCTCCTCCACTTCTGTGGTAACCACACTGAGCGCTGAGACGGATTCAACCCTGCCAGCTTCTGTCAAGTCAACTAGTCCACTCCCACCTTGGGCGTCTCAGGGACCCTCGACTGCAGGCGGGCGATCTTCTTCAGCCCCGTTCCCCACGCGGAATTCGACGATCTCCGAGCAATCTTCGCAAGTGGGTGCTCAGGCCACATCTACCGATGGTGTGGCAGCCACATGGATTCCCACCTGGAATACGACTTGCACATGCTCTGATGCAGCCAACTCCACCGGGTCGTGCACCTCTACTGTGACCCCATCACCATCGCCAATTGACTCTGGCATCGCAGGGCAAACAGCTCATTTTTCAACCTCAAACTGCACTGATACGTTCAACGGGACGGTCCCACTGCGCCCCTTCACACCTTTTATCCCCATTCCCATCACGTCCAAGTGTGTTTCGTCTAGCACCACGAGCACCTGCACGACGTTCAGATGGACCAACAATGACGACACTACCACCACCACGATGGGGAGTGTCATCTCCAACAGTAAGTAAAACGGCACCGCACAACAAGGACTCCGCACTGACTTTTGGAATCAGCATTGAATGCAAATGCTTCACCGACCACTTTGGAAAAGGTGACCAGGGTCGACAAGGTTTCCCACGGGAAGCCTAAGTACCCTGTCCCTGTAGGCACAGCTACTATTGCTCATCACGAGATGCCCGAGGGTGGGGAATCTTCTGCTCACCGTGATCCCAATGCGACACAATTTGGTGATGGAATCGGAGGTGACGTCCTGCCGGATCGTTTCGTCCGCCGGTGGGAGCAGGTGATTTCTAAGCTCAAGGGCCTCTGGCGAGGCGATGATCTCGGTGGCGAGGATCAATATTCCGCCCTGGAGTGATGATTTCCTTTTTTTTTTGTGCGGTCGGCTTGCTCGACCTCCAAAAAGTGTGAGGAGTGGAATCCTTTTTGTTTTTGGGCGGACCTCACTTGTTTGTAAGACACGCACACCCCTATTGGGTTGGGTGTAGTTTGAATCGTATTGAGGGTATATCAACTCATCTGAAGGAAATCCATGATTGTGGATTGGAATTTGGGCCGAGCATGATCAAGGATCTGTGTAGGAAGGATGGCGGAGAGAATACATGGAACCTTGAGAACTAATCTCCTGAAATGGAAAACTACAACTTTTGTTGTTACAATTGACAATTTGACTATGCCTTGTGGAGTGAATGCTAATTTCGCGACGTGCGAAGATGAATGCGATAACCAAGAAACGACCAAGCAAACCTGAGAAACCTGCCACTACAGATATATATATATATACGCTCACAGGAATGAATCATTTGAAAGCAGTGACCCAGTCAATTACTCGCTGAATAGCACTCACCCGTTCGTGCGCTGCAATCCATCCTGCTTTCGTCAATCTGTTGATACCGGCAACCCATGAATTCAAAACTCCCAACAGCCTAATATCCAACCCAAAGTGCCCGCTTTTCTTTTTAATTGATAAGAACCTCCGACAACCGATCTTGCGCCTCTTCCGGATCCCAGTCAACTAATGTACGCCTCATAGACTCCTCCGCCTTTCGTTCGACAACCGTCTCCATGACCACCCTCTCCTCTTCGTTTAGGAGGCTCACTCTTGTTCTCCACAAATCATCGTCGGCGACTTGGCATTGCCGATCGCCAAAGAACTTCTCATCCAAGAACTTCCAGTATATGGCGTCAAACGACCAGCTCTTCCTGGCAGCGTAGTTGAGCCAGAACCTGCCGGTTTTCCAGCTCTCTCGCATGTACGCCGACAATTTGAAGGGAAAAGGATCTGAGTTCTCCTCCGCCGCCTCCATGGCCAGTATCCACGTGTCGAGACGCTCGGAATACGCCCCCGCCCAGTTGCCAATGCTGGGAGACCACATCTCAGGCACCTCCAGTAGCAGCCACCAGGGCGGGTCGAGCACAAACTGTGTAGGTGCAACATAGGCAAATTCCCAGTCGATAACAGCAACCACCTTGTCAGACTCGTTTACGAGGGTATTCGCCGGCCTCAGGTCATCACACCACAATCGGAACGAGTCTGACCCGCTTGGAGCGGAGCAGGTGGCTGTAGTCTTCTTGGACTGGGCTGACCACGTATCCTCGGCAAATCCGAACACCGATAGCTTTTGTTGTTTGGCTAGTTTGTAGAACAAATGGCGGGCAATGTATTTGTTGCGGCAGTCGTCCTCAGAGGTGACCAAGTCATTGTGCTGAAAAACTAGCTGGATCAGGTGCATCTCTGCCATTGCAACATACCATTCGTCAGCTGTCCCATACGTCTTATTCCGCAGCGGGAGAACAGACTCGGGTATACCGCCAAGCTGAAGCATGTTGTTCATGTTTTGCGTTATAGGTCGTCCGGTCACTGAGTAGGACCCTTCTTTGGTTTCCGTTAGGGATCCAATGCGGGGGAAGCTGGGCCTGGCAAGCTCCAACAAAGGCATAGCCATTTGCTGGTATAGGGATTTCAATCTCGCATCGGATATATTCGGGTTCAAAACGGGGGTTTCTTCAGGGTTCTGGCAGGGACCGGATAGAGCATCAGACATGTCCCTGTGGGACTGCAGATACTCGAGAATGATGTAGGGACCAATATCGGAGCTGGAGCCATAGCTGAGCGGCTTTGGAACAGGGACGCGAGTATGCCGAGAAATGTAGGTGGCTGTTGCAGCCTCGACAGGAGTCTTTTCTTGTGGAAACTGGGCTAGGCTGGGATAGGGCAGCCGAACAAAGACGTCTGAGGGGTTCCCGTCAAGACGAAAGCGATACAACATGTTGAACCCACCAATGATGAGAGGCAGCACCAGAGTTGCCCGTTTCCCAAGCTTTTCCTGGACGAGGGATAAGGCGGAAAGACATGTTGATTGATGCAGCAGTCGTTTCTCGGACTGCTCCCGCTCTTGGTCGTTTTTATCCCACGCGACCAGGTCAAAGCTTTGTCGAGCTTCTTCCATTCGAACGGTTTCGGCTGGCGATAAATCAAACAAAGGACAAGAAGGGCAGCATGATGTTGAATGGTGGGTGAGGGATGGAGGCGGTGTCAGCTTCGCACATTGAATAGATATCCAGGGCTGAGCCGCTCTCCCCGCTCGCCTTGTCTAGAACATCACCAACCACGTGACGTCACATTCTGGAATCGGTTAATCAGGCCTGTCTAATATTGTGACATTATAGCCGGAGTTTGGTTTAAATCGATGCAGGCATGGGGTGGTCGTGGCAAGCCGCGATGATTTGTTTTTCTTGATTTCGATTTAATGATATTTTATTCTCACTGTTTGCATTCAGCTAGCTACTAGGTTAGCGAGCTTAGCTGACGGTCCGTGGCGTGCCTCACGTGTTACTCGCGGTCTCTTCCTCGTTTCTTCCTCCATCGCACGGCATCTCCCTGCCGATAGCCCTCATTCCAATCTTTCTTCGCATCTTCTCAGGACCTTATTTGCATCTCCCGTCTATATTTCATCGCCAATTCTTCCATTTCCTTTGACCCTCTGACGATTCGATTCACGAGACTCTCCATGGTTTTGCGTAGAGCCTGGCCGAACTTGAAAGAAAATCAGAAACCGAGAAGGCTGAAGAACAAAGGAAACCACATTTGGCAGACCCAAGCTAACGCATTGAAGGGCTTCCGAGAAATATATCAAGGTATTAGAAGAATTCTGCAGCATATCACCTTGCCCACTGCAGACCGTGGTCTCCTTCGCCGTTGCAAGGGGTTACGACTAGAATGCGACTCGATCCCTCAAACAATCTTTTGAAATATCCACGGCCGGGTATTTACTCAACCACGGTCCTTAAAGTGCCGTTCACTTGATTCCAAGCTCTTTAATCCGACATCCCTCGATGAGCCCAAGACAAGATTCGAAAGAGACGCTCAGCCTCATTCAATAATCCGACATTCATACTTGGATTCTGGGCTACATCTGGACTGGTGGATAGTTCTACAACGCTTGGAAGTGTTCACAGAAGTGATTCATCTTGACAGTGTGACACCAGATGGACCTCAGAGTCCCAAGTTACCGCTTTCTGATTTCTTGTCGGTTAAACCACGAGAATATCAAAGCTTGGTTGGGAGCTATGGATTCGAAAGAAGGACAATTTCTTCAGCGGCGTTGGAGATCTGCCCTGATAGGAATATTGTCGGCACGGGTATGAATTGGCAATACGGAGTTTGGCAGTGTGGGTTTAAGTAATCAACCCCCACATCCCTTCCCCCTTGTCATACACGCATGTTCTTCCAGTCCTTGCTGCAAGAGCGCCGTGATACTGGGACGTACGACTTGGCTAACTCCCCGTGGTATTACTCCAATTTCCCCCCAGAGATTCAACACGACAATCGATCATCTTCGAGGGCCCAAATCATGCAAGAAATCACGATAACCCAAAAGATTTTCAACATGGAATACAAAGAACAATAGCGGGCGACATTAGGATCACATTTGCAATCGACCCTGTGCATACCGCCGAGTAATTACACTACAGTCAAAAGCCAGCCTGGCGATCGCAGGATGCCAGTTCAGTCGAGCTTGAGAGGCTGATTTGCCATTTCTAAGCAGTAGACCTATACAGAGCGCATATTGAGGAATGTCTGAATCACGTTGAATTGCATGTCGATGCTGAGACTACTGGCCATGGATTAGCAATCGAGTGCAATTCACCAGATCTACGAATTTACTACTAATCCCGGTTCCGAATTGATCAATCCATGTATTACTGCAGCGATATTGACTGTTCTCGTCAGACACTCAAAGGAGCGAAAGCAAGCCACAGCAGCGAGTACACTGGTGATGTTTGCTGGCAATGGCCTCGAATTACAGTCAGAGTTGAACTCACCGCTGAGGCAAAGCGGAAGTACTTCCTTTTCAAACTACAAGTAAGTACAGTGATTATATTCTCTCCAACAGTCAGAGATGCAAACGAAGTGATTCTTGTTATCGAGGTTGGCTTTCAAGAAGTGGTAAGTTGGATTCAAGATCTTTAGCGTCGTGGCCTTCAGAATCGAGCCGTCGAGTTTGGAACATAATGAGACAGTCGGCAGGAGATAATGGGATGCTAGAGTCAACAATGACTGATATTGTCTGAGAAGCGCCGTTCCTGGATAGTGTGAATATCTTGTCCAGGAAAGCAATTACCACAGTGTATACAGCGCATAAATGGACAATTCTTGAAATGAACAACTCAGAAGGACCAATGGTTATGGCTGCCACAGCACCAGTTGGAGCCGACGCAGTTCAACACCCATAGCCCCGCCGACCCAACACATCAGCAGTCAAGTAGCTGTGCTGAAACTGTATGGATTGTCTTTGTTGATCTACCAAAGATATAGGACTGGAAAACGTCAAAGTGGGGGAGGAGAGAAAGTGGATGAGGGGCCTTTCATGACACGTGTGGGCACCTGGCCAACTTGTGCGAGACTTTCTCACGTCATCATTGGCTACCTCGCGTTCTGGACTCTTCATCATCACCTCAATATCAACAAAACATACTGCCCTTATATTTGTATTGGAGATGTCGCTGACTTTGTGCATCAAGATCCAGGTCCAAATCTATCCAGTCATAGCACCGCTATCGCTGCCTGAACGAAATTTTGAGCGTCGTTTTCAATCGAAGTAGCGATCAAAGATATCGGGATTCCCTTCAAAGCAATCCCAAGATGAGGTTCTGAATCAACAAATTCTCGTTCGAATCTTCGGTTTTTCATCAAGCCTGCAACCACCGCATCGAAGTGGTGTTCTGACAACAAGAAATGATCGACAACAATCACTCGCCCCTCGGTCGGAAGGCTTTTGCTTAGGATATTGACGGCCGGCTGGTCAGATGCACTATCGAGCAAGAAAAAATATCGAATCGAGTATAAATACACTGGGCTAAACCGCCGAAGCAAGTCTCTCAGCTAGGCACAGCCCAATCATGGTTAGCGATATCTTACATCAACGAGACAACATGGTGAGCATACGAGTCACTGTTGCATCGACTGCTCAACTGCACTATGTTCTTCAAGGGAGTAATCTCTTTAAGTCGAAAACCAAGAACAGCAGTGCTCACTATCGCTTTATTTTTCAATACCTTCGTCTCATAGCTGGACCCGATCCTGAGTCCCCTTTGGGTAAATTTCACATTGCTATTCTAGGTGAGTTCGAGCTCCCGGGGCCCAACACACGGCTTCATTATCGTATGCCTTCTCTCGGGACATTGAATTCATCCGTTGCATCTTACTATGAGCTGCCCTCCTCCCTAACAGCATGTGAAGTTTGGTACATGCGACACCTGCCAGCCGTTGTATCTTTCAAAGCTATCCTTATGGGGATGTGTTTATTGTTTCTATAGTCAGCTTCCAAACATCCCAGAGTCACCTAGATATTGCACTCGAAATCTCTCCGTGCTGCGTTCGATCGTTCGAATTCGCAAAGTTTCAGAAACTGATTCACGTGTCAAAAAGCCTCGATACGAGCAAAACCGCTCTTCTTCATGGCAAATTTCTCCCAATAGATACCTAATATGTGTTTGTTTAGCTTCCCTTCCCCAAATGAAGCATCAAATTTCACACTCATAGTATCAAGAACTAACTCCTAGAGAGTAACAGTACCGGCCACGTGAACGCACCCTAGACAAGAATGTGCGGTGAGTATCCCCGGGAACTCGGATATTTTCCCAGGCTAACTTTCTGGTTTCGTGCAGGTTGAATATACCATACTCTACGACCTCCATATTCGAATAATCTAGATTCAAAGGTATTCAGATATCAAATAAACCTATCTCGAGCCCGATTTCACATCCAGATCTGATCAAGCCAACCAAGTCAGGCTTGCCTGATCTAGCGGTGGGGCGGCACTGAAGGGAGGTTCTCGTCAGAAGGGGCGCAAAGGGGGAAAGCAAATCTTGATCCTTCAATATGTCCTGACCAATTATTATAACAAAACATCCGAACCTCGATGCTGACGGCGGTGCCACTAGAGGCTCATCACGATCATCACGACTAGTCCACTGGGTCAGGCCAGAATAGCGAGACTTTGCAGCATGGGACCCCTGCCAAAAGATCAAATGTCTTCATTTTTTGATCAAAATACATGAAATAAAACAGCCGAAACAAGTGTATTTAATTCAAGACAATATTTTCTACTTTATTTTAGTTATATTTGCCTTGCATATTACGGTAGTTTTAATTGGGATCGAAGTTATACAAGACCACAGTAGCGAAGTACCCTAGTCAAAATCACCATTGGGTTGTTGCATTGTAGGTCGGGACCGAGTGCCCGGTTGGCGCCATAATCAATATGCGCCATTCGGGGACAAAAATTCCTCAAATCAGATGCTCAATATCGGATTTAGATCCCCTGGCAGAAAATTCACTATTTGATCCGCCATTGCTGAGCTGCGCCTAGAACATGGAGGCGAAACTTGCCCCACGGCACCCTGGCTCCTGTCTCACATAGACAGGGCCTCGCTTGCGTGGTGCGGCCCCTTTTTGAATCAAATTTAGAGCTAATCGTGGGTCGAAGAAGTGACATCTGGCTATGTTTTTAAAGATGGCATGCCCTATGAAACATGACAGCTGCCAGCTTCTGGGTGGTTCTTTCTTTTTGGCATTGCATTTTTCAATTCTTTGGCTCGCCTTGTTCGCCCTTTTACCGTAGTCGCTCTTTCACTTCACTTTTGCCCAAAATGCGATCGCTCTCTCCTCTGGCACTGTTGGCCCTGGCGGCTACTGCCTCGAGTGCCTCGCAGCCTGTTTCCAACTTCTGCGGCGCCCCCAATGCCTACCAAGTTCTCAGCGGCACGCCTTGGATCATCTACTCGATGAACTACAACTACCAATCCATCCAAGGATCCTGCTGCACCGGGCTCTTCGACACTTCGGGATCCGGAGACAGCCAAGTCATCCACTGGAACAGTGTCTGGGACATTGATCCTTCCGTCGGCACTGACCTTGTCAAGGGCTACTCGTTCATTGGCTTGACAACAAACCTTGAAACGCAGCTGAGTGCCATCTCAAGCATCCCGTCGTCGTACCAATGGACCGTTTCCAATTCCAGCGCCTACAAAGGTACGACCTGATTCTTCCTCGTGCTGCTGCTTCAGAGCCCCGGGAAACGTGCTAACAGGCGCCAGGCAACGTCGTCTACGACTTTATGACTTCAGATACCAAGGGCGACAGCACATCGACCTCGGCCCAGGAACTCATGCTGTGGATCCGTTGGGAAGGCGGGCAGGTGCCCATCGGATGGGCCGAGGGCCCCGTGGCAACTATCAATGGCCTCTTTGGCAAGGACGGGTGGAAACTCTATCAAGGAAAGAACACCGATACTGGTATCACCGTCTCGTCGCTTCTGGCACCCGAAGCAAGCGCATTCGGGAATGGATCCGGCGGAAGCTTTTCTGGGGATATAAAAGAATGGCTTCTCGCAATGTCCGCACAAGGCATCTTCTCCGAGAGTACCTACGTCAACGTCGGTAATGCGGGAATGGAGCCGTATTGGGGCACCGTCACCTTCAACAACACCCTTAGCCTGAGGATTGACCTCTGATCTGTCAGAAGGTGATATCTGCTAGACATAGAGCATCTCCCATCTCCAATCTGAGAATCACAAATTCACTATTCTTCAACTCGGCTAAACGTGTTCTCCTTCCTTTGGTATTACTCGGATCCCCAAGTTCCCTCTAGAGATCTAGTGAATCGTGTTACTCAGCTAGGTCCTGTATTCCAATGCTTCCCCAATATTTGGCTGTTTGTGAAAAGTCATTACTACGTCTTCCCAATGGTCCAGCCAGCTTTTGAGAATCTTCAACCGCCTGGATATGAATACACCAGATCGGCCTGTTGTTCAATGCTCGCTAAGTGGGCACAGAGAGAGAACTACATCACCAAACTCAGACATATTCTTCAAACAACCTATGGCTTTCCAGTGTTGAAGCAGGCTATGTCGAGGTTTTTGTGTACTTAGGAAGGGCTGTAACGAGCCTGTTGGTCAAATGCGAAGAATTATAGATTCAAGCAGTCGAGTGAGAAGCTGAGTATTGTTAAGATATTGGAATATGGCATGGCAGGTTTGACCAACTTCGTTTGGTTCAAGATCAATAGTAACGACAGCCTGGGCCAATCTTAGCTCACCCAGAAGCAGAAGAACTAGACTTTATAAAACGCCCAGAAGGAAAGATTTGAAGAGACGAAGTTCAGAGGAGCCAGTCACGAATAACGCCCTGGGGCACATACGAGTCTTCCATCGAAGATATACGCGACTGGCTTCCGGGCGAAGCTGCCAAGCACATCATCGACGACTAAACATTGAGGCAGCGATTACCAATGATCTTTTAGCATGGGGAGCGATGTGATGTTGCAGGCATCTACCAGACCAGTTTGGGGCTCCAGCTTCGTCCGAAATCGGCAGAGGGAGATTATTGGCTCGTTTGGAACGAGTCTTTTTCGGGAAGTGCTCGACGGGAGACGAAAATCAAGCCCTAGGGAGAGCAATGAACGAAATCCCGGCTCCCTGCGTCTATTTTTGGAAGCTGTGAGGGCGTGGTGGTCTGTTCGCCAGAGATGGCTGGTAATATCCGGGGCAAGATGCCACCCCGCTAATTGTCAATGGGTGCCTTTACCTATCTGATATTTCCTAACAATGGGGTTTCAATCTCGTAGTCATCTGGAGCCATCATCTGGAGCCATCACACTGGGCTGAGGAGTCGAGCATGCCATGCCATCACGTGACGAATACGAGTCGCGACGACATTGTACGATAGATTCAGGGCGCAGACCCAGGTGAGCAAATGAGTGTCCCCTCTCTTGAGCAAATGACTGCGTATATGGACCATTTCCATTCGTTCATTGACGCAACTGCTTGACGTATGTTATGTCGTGCATCTGGTCTGGACTCAGGGGGTGGGGGAAAGTATGGTTAGCACGGCACATGACATGGGCGCATCTCCCGGCAGCCCAGCTGAGAGATGTATATTCGAAGCCCTCTGCGCAATGCCGGGAGCGCAGCAGGGGCGCTCCCGGCAGATGGCAGATTTTAAGATTGCTGGAATTGTTCCAGCGCCCGGACGTGTCATCTCAGTAAATGATGTCGACGTATGTCGCATTTGCTGTGGGTTACTTGATGGGCAGACTAATTGCCACGACCCCGTCCTCACAAACTCTATCACGGCCCTTGGCCCAGTTGGGCCTATCTGCGGGTGGATCAAGGCATTCTGCGCCCTGTACTCAATGTGCCGGCGGGGGGATCTGGGGATGGATGGTCTTCGTCTGATGGGAAGGGGAAGAAAAAAAACCTCCGTGGTACAGAAATAGTCTGGAACTGATGGCCAAGGCAGTGGGAGCGAAAGGGTGGGTAGCCCGGCGACAGAAGAAACAGGCCACCCCTTTGTTGATTGGTGAAAGAAGCGCAGAATCTCACGTTTCTCCTCATCCTCTTTCCTCTCTGAAGTAAATTTAATATAAACAATGGTATTACGGTTGTTCATCTTCATCCATCTTACCACAGTGTAGCGATCTGAGTAAGCAGGATGCTTCGGAGCGTAACCATTTCGGGGGCGGGGGCGAACTGATACGCGATTAGATCAAGGCGTAATGGAGGACGCGGCCAATGGGACGAGACGGGCAGCTGGCTAGGTGGCATCCAAAGTAAAAACCGGAAGCAGCCACGCATGGTTAATCATCACGTATACATGTATGGCACTCCCGTTCTGCGTGCGTATGGATCGGGGAAACTCACGATCCGAGGGCGAATTGGCACGTTTGTGTGAATGAATGCATGCGTCCATGGGTTCCGCGGGTGGGTGCATGCGCATCATCGGACAATACGCGAGATCTATTCGTCTTTTCGTATCGCAGACCCCCGAACCGGACCACCGAATATGTCATGAGCCAGCCCCGGAGAGGGGGGGGGCCTCATCCCCTGCGGTGCTTGGGCCATCGGAATTAAAAATACGAAGACGAAGGCATTAATAATGGGAACTGACGGGGGCCTGCGCAAAATCCGAATCTCCATCAGTCCAGGTCCCTTTTTGCGCGGGCATGGCATGGCACGGCGCTATTGGCCTTATGGTCCCATTTTTTCCGGGTCCCCGATTTAGATTCTCTGGAGGCGTCCTCGTCGCAGGGCCGAAGCGGGTCACACGCTTCACGCTCCCTGCTCCCTGCACTGGGTCGTCTCCCTGCGCCTTGCCCAAAGCAGGTGCCTGTGGACGGATGGCTCGGGCTCAGGCAGCCAAGCCAACCTCTGCATAATAAGCACACACACTGCCAAAACCTTCCGCTTCCTCCCCTCCTCGTCAACGCCAAACACCATCCGCTTCTCCTTTGTTCTTATACTTCTTTGCGCTTCACCACCACCAACCCTTTTTTGCTTCCTAACCACGCGCTTCCTGCTTACACCTCCACACACACAAACGCACAAACTTGGCCAGCCATCGCGCCGACCTTCCGTCATGCTGTTCAAGCAGCTCCTGCTCGCGGCCACGGCCGCCGCCTTCCTCGTCGTCCCCGAGACGTCGAAGCACGATGAAAACGTATTCAGCGCACTACCCATCGACGTCGAAGATGCCAAGACACACGAGGTCCCTGCCACCGCCTTCAGCCAGAGCCTCAACGTCCCTTGCCCCCAGTGCCGCGGCCAGGACACTCGCCTGAAGCTCGACTTTACCGTCGAGGACAACAACCGCCTGCTGCTCAATGGCTTCGAGCTCTACCCCAATGCCGATCCCTGGCAGGGCGACCTGATGGCCGCAGTTGTCAAGGGCAATGGCAACACTCAGGACCGCAGGCTAGGCTACGGTCTTGCCGTCCGCCCAGAGGGCACCGATGAGGACCAGAAGCTGGAGGTTATTGGCCTGGAGCTCCTCATCATCGAGGTTGGCGACCGCTTCGTCGAGGGCGTTCCCCCCGTCAAGGTCAAGCTGATCAAGGCCCTGAGCGGGGAGATCCTCATCGGCAGCATCAACATGAGCAAGTCCAAGCACCACTCTCCTGCTTGCACAACCGTTTGGTGCCGTGTCCAGTCCATGGTCGATCACGCCCTGGGCGGTTTCAAGGGTGGCTTCCGGGGCGCGGGCTGCAAGGGAATGCACCGCCAAGGTCGCCAGGGCCACCACTCCAAGGGTCACGGCCACGCTGACAAGGAGACGGGCTTCTCCCAGTACGGCCACAAGCAGGATGGCCACCGACACCACGGCGGTCATCGCCACAAGTTTGAGCACGATGGCAACCACACCTGGAGTGTCGTCAAGCACGTTGCTTCCTATATCCTCCTTCCCGTCATCATGGGCATTACTGCCGGTGTTGGTGTTGCTGTGTATGTTTTGATTCCCACCCGCTTTGCATGTTCTCTGCTGACCAATTCCAGTCTTACCATGTTTGTCGGCACCCTTCTCATGCGCCTTGTCCGACTAATCAGGGGCGACTCCTCTCCCGAGGCTGTCGAGGAGGCTCCCTTGTACTCGGATCGCAAGATCACCATTGTTGAGTTCCTTGCTGCTGATGATGAAAAGGCAGCTCTTATGGAGCGCCAGCAGCACATGGACCAGAGCGAGCGCAACTAAGCGCAATGGTTCATTCTCCTGCCCAGTATGCAAAACCACTGCATGGGCTGTAACAACAATCCCAGGTCCGCACGGAGGGACAAGGGAATTAAAGAAAGCCAGTTACGAAAATAAAGGATTACGGCTGATACCAAGGGTGCACTTATATGATGCTAAGGGTTGGCGTTTGGGATCTGATAGCTTATTTGGGATTTATCGGTTATGAATGCGGCTCCTAACCCGCATACTCTATAGCAGCGACAGACTGCTGTCCTCTCACTTATTAACTAATGGCTAACGAAGCCAGACATGGATGGGCATGTCTTTGTGCTTTAATTTTCCTTATTTTGTTAAAACTATACCCCTCACATTCTTTTACAGCCAAAATAAAAAAAGAACCGTCAGATTGTAATATGATGTACAAGATGTGAAATGTTCTTGCCTTGGTGTTTGGTTGTGCTCATGGTTTTTGCCTCCTTCCACCAGCTACAAGTCAGGGACCTCCACTCCACTCTAGCCATATCTGGCAAGTGACCCCACGTGAGCTTGGGGGGAGTGGAAGGAGTATTGGGGCGGGGACCAGCTGGGTAGGTGCATTCATCCTGGGGAAGCCGGCTAGTTCGTTGGGGGCAGTCAATCGTGATGGCATGCAAATGCAAAGCGGGAGGTCATTTGACGTGGTTGTGTGGATAACTTGGACACCACGGGCGTGCGGGGTTCTCCAGTGGAACAACGTCTCGCTACATTGCTACCCCGAGCACCAGAGGCAGAGAAGAGAGAAAAAAAAAAGCTCCACCGACTCCGAAGCGGCCTACTTTAATACAATAAGAATAAGAATAATGCCTCTTTTCTTGTCAAATCCTTTATCCCCCCCTCTCTCTCTCTTGTTTCCAGCATTGGACCTGATCCGTGACCGTATCCAACCAAGTCAAACGTGTCTTGCATTGAGCCATATCCATTGACCAAAGACCCCGCCCGCCCTCCCTCCACCTCTCCTTTATACATACGACTATCCCCTCAACACAATACACACAACGACAAAGGCACAATGGCATCCTCCGGCAGCGACAACCTCTACCCGGGCCGCCGCTTCGCCCAGATTGTCAAGCTCAAGCCCGAGCACCTCGAGGAATACCGCGCCTGCCACGCCGCCGTGTGGCCCGACGTCCTGGCCCAGATCAAAGACAGCAACATTGCTGATT
This sequence comes from Calonectria leucothoes, assembly GCA_002179835.1. NCBI lineage: Eukaryota > Fungi > Ascomycota > Sordariomycetes > Hypocreales > Nectriaceae > Calonectria > Calonectria leucothoes. Next base: position 16,814 of record NAJI01000107.1, on the reverse strand, counting down.
GTTAGTCTTTTTTTTTTTTTTTCTTTCCCCTTCTTTCTGTTTAAGGAGGGGGGAGCTCTTCTTCTCTCCTAAGCTACTACTACATCGACATGAGAAAAGCGCAGTAGACCACCAGCACTAGTTGTTCTCGAGGCTGACAGCATGTGCAATCACGTGCAACCGCTTGCAGACAGCATCTTCTTCGACGACAACTCAAACATTCTCTTTGCAACGTTTCGCTATGTCGGCACCGACTACGACGCCGACATGGCTCGCATGGCAGCCAGCCCGCGAGTGAGGGAGTGGTGGCGCATGACCGACGCCTGGCAGGAGAGTCTTGTCCCCGGCGCCGTGAGCTCTGAGGCTGGCGTGCCGAGTTGGTGGAAGCCCGTCGAGGAGGTCTTTTACCAGCCATAGAAACCACTAGGCACATGAGATGAAATCTCGACAAAAATAAATAGTAATAATTAAAATAAGCAAAGACACCTTCTCACAATGCACTCAATAGCTGGTCTTAAAATTCATATCTAGCATTGATAGACAACAGTATTCTGTTGCCAACTAGTTTAACTCTTGTATAACGCCCACGCTAATCTCGCTTGCGAGTTGTACATGACTAAAAAGGGGGGGGTAGAATGGAAGTAAAGAGGGCCTCCTGAAATTTTATACAAGATTCTGTTTCCTCATCTCATCGCACCCATCGTCTTTCTGGTTTCATTACCATGCCACGGCCCGGCCCCGACGGGCTCATATCATCTATGTCCCAGGGCAAAGAAAAAAAGAAGAGAAAAAGAAGAAAAGCTGAACAAATATGCATCGTCAAGAAAGACACGCACAGGTATATCCCCCTAGCTTTGTACAAATCACGCATTGAAGGACTGAATGCATCATCGCAGTGGAAGGACAGAGCCACCACGCCGAGAATTATCAAGACCCAAGTCTCGCTCAAGCTGCAAAAGTTTAGAGCCATTCATTACATCACGCTTCGTGGCCTTCCCGCCAATGGTCCCGTTGCCGATGTTCAACGAGTAATTAACCAGATCAATAGTGTTATTGCCGCCAATCTTCAGGCTCGCTGCCTTGGTTTGGGTTACCCCATCAGAGGTGTCGGCCGCGCTGAAGAAGTTCTGTAGGCTGGTTTGCGCATCCTCGGCCTCGTCTTCGCTCTCTTCCTGCAAGACATAGAGGACGGCAACGCGGGCAAAGTCAAGAACCTCTTCGGTGACTGTAAAAGTTGCGGTAGGCTGTGCAGCGTCCGTGGTCGTAGCCTCTGGTGTATCCACGCTGCCGGTTGCAGTTGGTGATCCGGTATCCACCACGAGGGTGGTGGCGGCATCGTCAGGAGATACAGAGATGGCGGTGGTGGCAGCGGCAGCGCTGACATCTCGCTTCTTGGCCTTCTGCTTTTGGGCAGTTGCCTTGACGCGGTCAGTAGCACTGCCCTTTCGTGTCGCTGAGCCATCGAACGTAACAAGAGAGTTCTGCGCGATGCAAGAAAGGTCACTGCTGTTGATCTTGGCCAGGACATCTGTGCCGGAGAGCGGGATAGAAAAGTTGGTGTTGCTGGCGGCAATCAGGCGGGGGAGAGCCTTGCCGAGGGTGACATTGGAAATGGTCTGCTCATCGGTGGAAACAATGTCAGTGGTGGTGCACCCATCAGAGCCGCTAGTACTGCAATCGGAACCAGTGAATCCGTTGGTGCAGATGCACGAGCAGGTGCCGCTTGTGATGACGTTGGTTCCGCCATTTTGGCAGCTGAGCGACTTCTGGCACTGCGAAAGCTCCGAGGTGGAGGATCCTCTACCCACCAGGTTCTTGAAGACAAAGAACTCGAGCGGAACAAGTACGGCGGCAGCAACGACTCCGATCAACAAGATGATGAGCAGAATAAAGGCCCACATGGGCAAGCCGCAGCACCGTCCACGCTTGTCCTTCTTGCCTTCGTTCTGGGGCGCCACATTACGGAGCCCACCTCGTGACGGAGGCAACAGGTCACGGTGAGGAGCAAGAGGCCACGAGGTGGTTCGGAACCAAGAGCCTCGGCTTCGACGGGCGTGAGGGTGTGCGGGAGGAGGGAAAGCAGCCAACATGTCCGACAGTCCTGTGGCAGATTAGTTATTTGAGCTCTCAGCAAATGGAAATCGGGTTATGGAGCTCACCTGAGCTCTCCTTCTCGCCGCTGTGCATGTGGCTCTTTTCATCAAGGTATTCGTTGATATCGTCAAAACGACTTGCTGGTCGACGACCACGATCCATCATTGTCGCAAGCTGAGTGGCGCGTCGAATGAGATCTGGCAAGCTCGTCATGCTACCACGCTCCTCCATGCTTCTCACGGCATCAATGTCCAGCCTGGGCGGCCTGCGGAGGGTCGAAGGCGGGTTGAAATGCGGGTTAGGGTGGATTTGGGGGTGACCCGGTTGCTGAGAAAGCATTGCAGCTTGCAGTTGCATCTTGGGCTCAGGGCTCTTAGCCCGCTTATCGGCCAAGTCTGTCGCGCTGGCTGCTGCGTACGCTCCAAGAATGGCATCCGGGGTAGGCGCAGCAGTCTTGGATTCATCGACCGACTGCAGGTTAGGCGTAGTCATGGCCAGCCACGAGTTCTGAGATTCCTGGCGTCCATTCTGCGATTTCCTCCGCTCCACAGGTGAACGGATACCACCAGTGCTTCCGCTGGACTTGGTGTGAACAAGCGCGGGCTTTCCTCGCTTGCCGATGCTGGCGCTACGGACGAGTTTGCTCTCATCGGTAATGTCATCGTACCCGCGACTCTTGTCCATCTCCACATCATCGTAAAAGGTCGGGCTCGGCTCGCGAGAGCCCTCGGGCCAACCTTCGGGCATAGCTGCGCTTGAAGCGTACGATCCATGAGATCGGGAGGCAGAAGCGAGGCTTTCTTCGGGAATAGGCGAAACATAAGATGGGTTCGAGTAGAACGAAGACGCACCTCTTCTGGCCGAAGGCGGTGGTCCCAAAGCATTACCCCGCCTTGCTACTGCCTGCTGAGCCGAACCATTCGCAGGGTAATCCGGAGGGGGGTCCCCAAAGTTGGATGAGGTCTGCGAGGAAGGGCTGGTAGGGCTATCGGAGTAATAGTCTGAATCCGGGTTGAAGAAGACAGGCGCCGGATCTTGCAGCCGAGACTGATCAAGCATGGGGGGGACCTGGCTGGGTCGCGGTGGTCGAGGAGGCGGTTGCTGCGATCGTCCAGGAGGAGGTCTGTACCGTTCAGGGTCGTGATGAGGAAGCGGAGGGCCAGGCAGTGGCCACTGCGGCGCCTGCGGCGCCTGCGTCGGTCTCGAAACTGCGTTCCTGGGGTCGTTTGGCGGAGGTGCTCTAGGTTTAGGAACTCGGAGCTGGCCAGAGGGAGGGGGAGGAGGAGGGGCTTGCGGGGGAGCCATCATTCGGCGAGGTGGTGCCCTCAATGATCCTGGAGGTGTTTCCTCCATGTTGTCCCGGGTGTAAAATGGTGGAGGCTGAAGTCGGTTTTCTTGAACGGGGTGACCGGGTGGTGCTTTTTCGCGGACTCGTCTCACAGAGCCCGAAGGTGCATCCGACCGGTCCATATCTCTTTCATTATACGGTCGGCTCATTGGGTCCTTTATACCAAATCAAGGAGCATTCAACGTGTTAGTGGCGCAATGGAAAGCTGAGGCGTGACACCACACCCTATCTCGAGTACAACTCTATATGCAAGAAACCGGCCTGCAATAGGGTACAAGACAAAATTGAAATGCGACTACCCGAGGGCTGCTGGGCTCGGAACTGGGTGGTGGGTGGGGGCGGAAGTTGGGAAGACTCGGTGGTTGGTCGTATCTGCAGGAATCGACGTCTAGTCGAGTTTGGTCAAGTTGCGCAACATGAAGAATGACGTTTCTCGGAATCGTTTTGGTCGCACAGCTGCAGAAATGGCGGGTTTGCGGTGAGTCCGAGGACGAAAAAGAAGAGAAAGAAGAAAAGAAATGACCAAGCACGGGACGAAGTGAAACGAGTGAAGAGGGGCGTGAGAAAGAAGGGTATCTCAACGCAAAGCGATACCACGGCGACACCAGGCGTCGTGGGAAATGCACAGCAGGCAAAATGAGAAAGAAAGGATCTGGAAGGAAGGAGAGTCGTCAGTGGGGGTGTCGTCGCAGAAGAGTGACAGGCTGGGACATTGGGGGCAACGGCAGTGGACTCGGAGACGTCGCTTGTGATAAACTGGCCAGACCCCGTGGCAGGCTTTGGAGGGACTACCCAGGCAAAGCAAGGCGAGGCGAGGCAAGGGGGACAAACAGTCACGTACCTGGGCAGGCTTCCGTCTCAGTAGACCATCTGATGGTGACGCAAGGTGACGGAGGAGACAGAGGATTGCTGCAAACAACTCGCGACGAACGACAGAAGCGGACCTGGCCGGATCAATGAACGACAGCGGAAAGGTTTTGTCCTTCTGCGGCAGGTGCCCGAAGACAGCGTCCAGGGGAGGTGCAGCGGGCAGTGTGACGACGGCGGAGGAAGACGAATCCAGAAAGCCCTGTTTCAGACCTGCGTTGGGGGGTGACGGCCGGGGCACCACGAGAGGCTGTGGTAGGCTGGCGACCAGGATGGTTGAGGATGCGAAATGATTCGAAAATGGCCACTGGCTGACGAATTGGGGGTTGCGTAGCGTCCAGTCGGGGTTTCCTTTTCGTGTGTTTTTTTTCTCTTTGATTGAAGGCAAGTCTCGGGTCTGCTTGTTTGACGTAGTTGGCAGTGTCGCAAAGCGGAAAGGGAAGATCGGGTCCTCAGGACTGGCGATGAAATGAAAGAAAGGGAGGCAACGAAACGAATGGCGCGCAAGCAAGCAACAGCTGGGTTGATGCAAGGCCTAATGTGGGGAGGGTTAAAAAAAAAAACACAACGAAACCCAAATTCAAGACGCGAAGTGAAGGAAGCGAGAAAGTAGGAAAGAAAGAAGGAAGAGGAGAAGAAGAGAGAGAGAGAGAAGGCAAAGCAGGTGGGGACAACGACGTGATGGTGAGTTTGAGGCTCTAGCTCAAGCTCAGGGCCAAGTTCGAGCGTTAGTAGCCAAAACGGGTGGCCCTTGTTTAGTGACGCTTGTGCGTGAGTTGTGCTTTTGCTCGTGCTCGGCTTTTTTAATCATGACCTTGCGAGCGCCCAATGCATGGATCAGTTTCCCGCAATCCGCTCTGCATCCCAACCAACGGGAAGATGAACCTTGCCCGTGGTGCTGGAAGAATGATGGGTTTTCCCGGTGACAGGGCGGGGACCGACCCATCCGTGTTCCTGCAGAGAATTATTTACTGGGGAGCTGGGCTGGGGGTCATGGCATTCATCGCTCATCAAGAATTCACATATTAGTCCCCTAATTAAAAAATCATGGGCCATGGAATACGGAGTACGGACCGACTCAATAGGCCGTGGCCATGCGCCCGGCCTGCTTCTAGAAAGCGGCCAGCGCGAAGCGGGGGGGGAGAAGGAAGACGGTCTCACATCACCTTGATCTGCCGATCGAGCCGTGGCAACGGGCCAACAGCTGAGAAGCTGCCCGTGCCTCGTCACCTCACCTCGAGTTCCAGGCCAATGACACCAGCCCTCACTGTCTCTGGTCTGGCCAGATGCAAGAAGAGCTGGGAGGAAGAGGGGGTAAATTTACCACAGCGATGCTTAGTGGAGACGCCAGTGGCTTCAAAAATTCCCACCAACCCGTGTCTCGAAAAAGCCGGCTCCAATCACATCTCGGCCTGGGGTGCTCCACCGGCCCTGGAGGGCCACTGAGACAGCGGGCTTTCGGATCAAGTGCCCAGGAGTGGCACGGGCTCAGCTCTCAAACAGAAACACTAGCGTCACTTTGTTCCTGCAGCTTCGTCCAGGCCATCATTCAGGAGCCCCATCCAAGGGCCCTTCATCCGCGACGGCAAGCAGGATATCCCTTGCAGCAGGCCCATGCCATGCCATCGCCACCCGAGTGTGATCGCCACTTCTGTCCTCTCGCTCGCGCAAATCATCCCAGGCCCTTATCACTTCTGCAGGATTCAATCAAATACGATCTGCAGATGGGATCCTCTTGGCTCGTCCAGCCGTCATCCCTTCAGCCACCCGCTGCGCCATACCCAACCGAACTCTGCACTGGCCGGGTGCCCCTCTACAGCTCGCGCTTCAGCTGCCATCTCAGCTCAGCACCAACAACTTTGCAAACCAACCGCATCTCTTGCTCCGTCTGCCAATTCGTTTTCGGGCTTTTATTCAGGGCAGAAACAAGTGACATCGGCGTTTTTACGCCAAAACAAATCAATGATACGGCCAGGACCAGCCCAGTTAACCTCCGTTCGTCTACTCAATCGCTAGCGCTGTCGTTTTGCAAGTCCCGAAGGGCTGTGCGGTACGGCTGACTGCGGTGGTCACCAGCTAGCCTTGGCCCAATAAATGAAGCTCGTCAATGCGATCTTTTTTTGGCCTTGCACCGCTTGCATTCCGGCGAATCCCTTCCTGTGTCCGTCAGTGCTTGCAGCTGGCCGCACCTTTAATCTCGCGTCCTCATAAACACACAACACCCGCTTCCGGTGCAAACGCGAGGATGTTCCTAGCCCCGATTCCGGTGCCACATACAGGTGTCCAAAAACGGGGGGGGCAGATAAACAATATTTCCTCAATCTGATGTAGTGAATCTGCAAACGCGAGTGATTGAGTGCATCCAGCTCGTGTGCGGGCTGCGTCTCTCTCACACTCCATGTGTGCCGCGTGCTGCCAACGTGGACGTCTGACGACGTTGGACCCCGTTAGCGTTGCCATCTCGCGTGTTTCACCCTGTGAGATCCGGCGTCGATCGCAGCCCCTATTGGCCTGATCCGGAGCCCTGGGCCCCTTCTTTAACGTTTTGGTGGAGAAGGATGACGGAGGATCCGTCGAGCGTTTTATTTTTTTTCCCGCAATGGGGCGGTCGAGGTCCACCGATTCCGGCCCGCTTGCGTAGAGTTTTTGGCGAGAGCTTCGACTACCAAGTGTGCATTTGCGGAAAAGAAAAAGAAAATGAGGAAAATGGTAAATATTTCGCATTTTAAGTTTATTATGACAACACCAGTCTTAATTTAGACTGAACTACCGGTGCCGCTCATATTGTGTGAATTTCAGAAGGTGTTGTCGTCAGAATAAGTGTATGGTGAGTCGCGTGAGGCGGTTTTCAACCCGTGACTGTCTCCATATTCTCAAGTACAAACAGCGTCAACCATATTTGAGTCAGCTCGATCTCTCCCAAACGGAATATATTAACTTAAAGTTCATCCAGACAAACAATTTTCCAGCCATCACGCCATCCGTCAACAGTGTGGGGTGATCATCGGTCTAGGGTAACGCACACCCTTTTGATCGCAAGCCCAAAGACCCAGAACTCGAGTGCATAAAGAAGGGTTCGGTGGCGTATTGGAGGCTTTGAGGAGCCGTGATCGCGTTGACATTTGTTCTATGTTGGCGTGCTGTGTGTGGCAGGTGAGAAACAATTGCCCTGTGCTGTACCTCTTAGTTGCGCTTTGTTTCCCACCGCACAGTCTGAGCGCAGAGTTGTGCAGTCACCAACATTTCACGTTCCACATTCCGGAGGTTTGATCGACGGGGTAATTAATAGTACTGTCACTAGACCCATGGGAAACCGTATTTATTTTTCGCCACATCCCAATCCTCCTGAAACCCTGCTCACCATACATTAAAAAAAGAACACCTCCTCGAGTTCCTCTTCCGGTTAATCGCTAACCACGAAGGCATACGAGAACGTCCAATCCAAAAGCGCTCGCGTAGCTTCTATATATTGGCGTATAATTTATTTGATATAATATGGATTTTGTTGAAATCGGATTTTAAGACACTTACGCTCACGTGAATGGTGATTTCACGGGTGGTATCTATCCGCTATTGACCACCTACTAGGATACACCGAGGTCTAGGGTATGCTCATTGAAAGCCCTCGAAGGGACACTCATTTTTGCCCTCAATCACCGCCATGCAGGAGCAGCAAAACCGAAGATGAGTATTTTCCATTACATTGGTTAACAGTAAATTGGGGGAGGAATTTTTTCTTGGGAGTGATCTCATCAAATGTTCGGTTCTAATAGTTATCTAATCAAGCACTGTTATCAAGACAAATGTGAAGATGCAGGTATCTGAAAGTTTTTTACTAAAACTCGGTTTGCATATGAAATACAAGATCCGACGGTTCTCTTCATCAGCGTGGAGCATGTATATATCCAACTGCATTGTTGAATAATATTTGTTTATCACCGCTGTGGCCAAGCCTGGTTTGCCTGTTGGAGCATCAATCCAGAATATTGGTTTTAAACCAGGGCAAGCAAACATCCATTGCCCACGCCATAAGCCATCGCATGCCAGAAAACCACTGCGTACATCTATAAACAACTTTGGGTTGTCCCCAACTGACGATTGCTCCACAACTTCGTGTTTCCATCCTCATAAGTCGAGAGAACTGGATGCCATCGATGGTCCTGAATGAGGGTGCCGGGCAGGAGGCCGAGGTTGGATAGAATTGCAAGGGTCTCGGCCTTTGATGCTCCTCGCTCCTTCGATGATTTTGCCGCCTCGATTCAGTCCTCGGCTCGCTGTCTGAGCATCATTTGGCCAACTGCCCACCGAAGAAATGCCCACTGGACAGCATGTCAAATGCCGGTTTGCAGCTGTGCTGTGTCCACGTACATGGCAGGCTTCTTATTCTCTATGCTTGACAACATCAAACGTGCACGGGTCGGTTCGAAGTCGATGTAGTTGGTGGTCTGGGCGGGAGAAATGTTGCAAAAGCTGGTGATGCTGGTGGCCGTTTCAGCGTCTCTAGTGGCGCTGGCGCGTACGAACAAATATCAATTATATGTAGGTGAAGACGACAGTGGTTTGAACTCGCGGTGTGGACGTGCAGTTGTGTTGTGCAGTTAGCTGTTCGCCGAACAACTCCATATCCAGAAGACAACCGAGATCAGGAACTTGGCTATGCAGCTGCTTATTGAAGTCCAGCTGCGGAGCCTACACACCCGGAAACATAATATTTCACAATTGTGCGATGATGGAATACAGGGATTTATGGCCGCCCGGTTTTCTTTTGAGAGGCGTGGGACCCTTCTTCGATGGGGATTGTGTTTTCCTTGGGAGCAGGCTCAAGTGAAAGTTTTCGTGGCGTTGGAGAAATGAGAATGTTTTGCAAGCACAAGATGGCAAATATTCTTTCTGGCTGGCATGCTGAATGGGCCAAAGATTTGCCTGGCTAAAAAGCGTCGCGTTGGCCTGTTGACATGGCGCTTGTAGGATGCTTAAGTTTTGGTACAATAAACTATGTGTATAATGCATGCCGGCTTTCTCTAAAAGCACCGCTTTGTCGTGCATCTACGCATGTGAATCGAGAGATATATGTCTCCAGTATGCTGTTAGGGACCGAACTAGTTGCACGCGTTTGCCGAGTATCATCGACAATCCACCTGATTGATGTTGACGGATCGCGACGCCTCCCCGGATTTTAATACCGGCTAATATATGAGCGGCTAATAATTTAGGAAGCTCCATAGGGCGAGCACGTTCAGAGAGACTGCTTGGATAACTGTCACAAGTCAAGCCTGTAAGTCATGTGACCATAGCTTACTGAGCTATGGTCGGGCTATGGGGTAGTGCGCACATAGCTCAAATTGGGCTTAGGACTAGAGGAGGAAAACTAGGCCTAAGAAATAAGGCTTTTATAGTGGGCTAAGCCCTATTAAGGGCTTATGCTTAGGACCCTTTATTTTATAGTATATAGCTATAAAAGCTAGGTATAATTAGTTATTTTATTTATAATATTTAAGGCTTATTTTATCCCTTTTTTTAATACCTAATATAAGTATAATATATAATAATTATAAGCCTAAATAGATTTTAATATTATATAATATTATAAAATTTAGTAATTTTTATTATTTATCTTAATTAAAATTATATTTAGAAATAATAAGTACTAAATATAAATTATAGAAATTAAGCTTATAATAAATTAATTTATATTTTAATTTTAAATAATTTTATTATTAAAATTTATAATTAAAGATAATTAATAAATATAATTTATAATTTTAAAAAATTATATTTAAGACTTAGGTATTTAGGCCTTAGTAAATTTTAAGTAAGAAAAGTAATTTAATAATATTCTTAAAGTTTTAATTAAGTTTATAATAATAATAACTAAAGTAAAAATTAATTTAAAAGACTTAAAAATCCTTAGCTTTATTTTTACTAAATATTATTTAGTTTTTATTAAGAAATATTAAGTTATTTAAATTAAAAGAATTAAAAATAAATAAAAAACTTAGTTTTTATAAAGTTAAATATAATTAATAATTAAATTAAATATTTATTAAGTATATATTAAGAAATTATAAGAAAATAATATAGAAAAGGAGATTATATTAAAGTAGCTTCTTAAGAAACTTAGAGAAAGAATAGCTTTTAGTAATATAAGCTTAAAAGAATAGGTTTAAAGGAATTATTAAGCTATTTTTAAGAATATTATATATATAAATACTAATCCTAAGCTTTAGTTTCTAAGCTAAACTAAGGTATATATAAAAGTATAAAAATATAAAATCTTTAAAATTAAAGAAAATATAATATTATATAACTTTTTAAGTATAATTAGAATTAGGTTTAAGTTTACTTAGGTAGAAATTAAGCTTAATAATTTTATTATAAAAAAGGTACTTGGAAAATTAATTATAAAAATACTTAATAATTATAAAAGTATATTTAATATAATAAATTTAATTTATTATATTAAGTATTATAAATATAATAATATTTATATTATATTAGGTATATACTTAAATAATAAAAATTAAATTATAAAATATTATTATTTATATATAAAAGATAAAGTAATAATATATAGTTAGACTTTATAATAATATATTATTTTTTAATATATAATTAGTAGAGAAAAAATTAGGAATTTTAGGTCTTAGCTAAAAGAGCTTAAATATAAAGATATAAGGGAATATTATAATAGTAGAAAGTAATAAAGCTTAAGAATAATAATAAAAGAAGAAAAGGCTAGAAAGGAAAATTTAAGTAATATTTTAATTATTTAATTTTTAAGTTTAAATATTATTATAATTTATATTAATTTTTTATTTATATAAATTAATAATAAATCTTTTAGTATTTATATTATAATTAAGAAAAGGAAATATATATTATTAAAGAGTATATTTTATAATAATTATAGTATATTTTATTTAGTTAATAATAAAAGATTTTTAGTTTTAAATTTTTATATTAAGTATAAGAAAGAAGAATAGGTAAAGATAGAAATAATATTATTTTTAATAAGTAAAAAAGGAATTTAAGTTATTTTTAATTTTTTAGATAAAAATAAGGGATTTTATATAATTAATTTTATACTTAAAAATATTACTTTTATTAAAGGATTTTATATAAATATAATATTTATAGTATAATTAAGGAAGATTAGAATTTAGTACTTAGGTCTTAATAGCTTATTATAATTTAGAATATTAAAATTAAATATAATATTAGCTAAATTAGAGATTAAATATAATTTAATCTTTCTTTAATATAAGCCTTTTTATTTTTATTTTTTTATAGTTCTAAAGATAATTAATTTACTTATTTTATATAAAGTATTAATAATTCTAAGTATATACTAAGTCTATATTTAAATATTCCTAGGTATAATATACCTAAGATTATTAAGGGATCTATTATTATTTTATAAAAATAAAAAAGAACTTTAGTATTTATAGTTAAATTATTTAGGTATAAAAGTACTTAGGAATCTTATTTTTAATACTTAAAATATTAAAATTAATAGGATAAAGTATAAAGATTATAAAGTTTATATATAAATATATATAGTAATTATTATATTATAAAGGCCTTTATATTATAGATTTCTAAGATTATTTTAGAGGATTTATTGGAATCTTTAGAATTATTTTAAAAGCTATAATAAGATAAGGTATTTTTTAATATTTAAGAAAGAATATAGTAGAATATTATATATATTTCTAATTTTAAATAAAAAATATAATATTATATTTAATATTATAATTTACTTTAAATAATAAATAAGAAAATAATTTAAGCTATTTATATATAAACTAAAGTATAATAATAAAAAGATAATAATATTTATCTAAGATACTATAAAATATTAATAATAGATTATTATTAAAGGTATTAATCTTAAGCTTATATTATAGATAATCTATAAATTTAATAGTAAAATAAAAAGAATAAACTAAGAAGTTATTATAAGATTAATAAAAATACTTTATAGTATAGGTCTCTCTAGAGAACTATAGTTAGAAAGTATAAAATATATTATATATTTATATAATATAAACTTAAATAAAGCTTTAAAAATAAAATTTTTAATATAGGCTTTTAAAGAGTAGTTTAAGTAATATATAAAATTACTAATAATATTATATATAATTAATCTTAAGCTTAATTAAAGTGAAATCTATATATATAAATATAGAGCTTATTTATTAAAAGTAGATAGAAAAGTTAATAAGAATAAAAGGTTTTTTAAAATAAATCCTAGAGGGTATATTAGGTATTTAGTTAGTTATTTTATTAGTAATCTTTATTAAATATAGATTTTTTGCCTTAGAAAGATTATTATTATATAGAATATTATATTTAATAAAAAAACTTTTTATATTAAATTAAAAAAAGTAATAAATATATTATTAATTATAAAATTAAAAAAATAATTTAAATAATTATAAATTAATAATTTAAAAAAAATATAAAAATTATTTTTATTAATATTATTAAGTAAAGATAATATATTAATAGTTAAAGAAGATATTAAGGGTTTAAATTTAGGGATAAGCTTAGGAATATTAATAGTATACTTAGAAGCCTTTACTTTTAAGCCTATTAAGTAATAAAATATTAATAAAGAAAATCTATATAGATTTTAAATATCTTAATAAATATTTAAATTATAAATTATACTTAAGATATAAATAAGTATATTTAGATCTTAGAATAAAAAAGTATAATTATATTTAGAATTATTAAAGGAAAATTAATTCTAATTAAAAAAATAAAACTTTATAATATTAATCCTAGGGAAATAAATCTTAATACCTTATAAAAATAATCTAAGTTAATTAAATATAAATAATTAATTAATAATTAAGAAAGAAGATTTATAATTATAAATTACTAAATTAATTTTAAAAGAAAATCTTTTATTAAATACCTTTAAATAAAAGCAAAGTAAGAAACTATTAACTAGATTATAAAGGAGCTCTAGGGTTAATAAAAGAAGAATCTAGAACTAGGATATTCTAAGAAAATATTAACCTAATCTATATATATTAAATATACTATAGAAAGCCCTAATAGTAGGGGTCTTATTTAATTAGCTAGATTCTTATATACCTAAAGAAAAAAGCTATAAAATAATATTTATAATTATAATTATAGCCTACTTAAAAAAAGCTAAAGCTTAAAATAGCTTAATTATACTAGGGAAATAGGTATACTAAAAAGACCTAATTAAGTCTTTTTTATATAATTAAAAGAAAATACTATCCTACTTACTTAAGAAATTATTTATTAAAGTAATATATAAAGAAATAAATTTGCTCTTTAAAAAGAGGACCTAGAGTATAATTAAGTATATAAATATATATTTTAAATTATTTCTATTAAAATAGGTCTTTATATATAAGTTTAATAGTAATAGCTATCTTAATTATTATAAAGTATAAATATATATATAAGATAATTTATAAGAAAGCTTAATACTTAAGAATATTTATATAGTAATATTGGCTATATATATATTTTATATATTTATAATAATAGTAATAGTATTTAATCTAGAGTTAAAATAATTTAATATTAAAAATATATTTCTTAATGCCCTTATTAATAATAAAGAAAATCTAATAGTATATAAATTATTAGATAAATTTAAATAAAAAGAGATATATATAGAGCTTAAAAAAATACTTTATAGGCTTAGGGACTTATTATAATTATAGTTTAAAGAGCTTAAGGTAAAGCTTAATAAGCTTAGCCTTAAAGCTTACCTAGAAGAACCTTATCTTTTTTATTCTAAAAAATAAACTATATTTTTAATTTTTTTTATAAATAATATTATTATAGGGTACTATAAGTAAGATTAATAAGCTATAGAAATAATAATTAAAAGCTTATATTGAGCTTATGAATTATATAAGTAAGATAAGGTTTAGTTTTTTCTTAGAATATAAATTATAAGAGATAAAATATAGTAAAAAGTCTATTTAATTTATAAAGCTTATATTAATAAAATTATATATAAATTTAAGATTAATAAGAAAAGCTTATTTTTAATAATTCTAATCTTAGTAATAAAGTTTTAAAGTATATTAATTAAATATTTAAGTTTAAGATTAAGTATTATTAAGAGAAAATTAGATTAATTTTTTATATAGTGATTATAATAAGACTAGATATTGTATTTATGGTAATAAGATTATTATAATTCCTTATTAACCTAGGACCTAAGTATATAAAGGTAATAAACTAAGTACTTTATTACTTATTTCTTATAAATAAAATTATACTATAATATAATTTAAGCTTAGAAATATAGGCCCTAAGAATTACAAGTAATATATTATTTATAGATAATACTATAATAAGAAAATTATTATAAGGGTATCTTATTAATTTCTTTGGAAGACCTATAATTTAGAAAGTAATCCATCAAGTAATTATAATAATATTTATAACTAAAGTAAAATTACTTACTTTAAATTAAATAGTAAAGAAGATAATAGGTTTATAGTATTTTTTTAAGAAATTATACCTATAAATACTAATAGACTTTAATATTAATTATAATAATTAATAAATTATATACTTAATTATAGGAAAAAATAAGTATATAAATATATATCTATAGTATATTAATATTTATAATTTATAATTATAATAAAAATATTAAAAGGGATTATTTAAAATATTATATTTACTAATCTTAGAAATATCTATAAATAAATTAATAAAGGCTTTACTAAAATAATATTTTAAATACTTTAAAATAATACTTAATTTAATTAATTTATATATAATAATATTATAATAAAAATATAATAAAGAAAAAGTATTAAATTAATTACCCTAAATATAAATATATAGCCCTCCTCTCTTAAAGTAAAATACCCTAAAAGATAAATATAATAAAATATTAAAATACTAAATTCCTAATACTAAATACTTAATACCTAAATAAAATTAATATTAAAAATAATATAAAAAATAAATATAAAAATATAAACTTTTAGAAAAGGTCTATATTCTTACTAAGGAAAATAAGATCTTCCTTAAGAAATTATTTAGCCTAAAAATATTACTTTTTCTTAATCTTATTATTAAAAGACCTAGGAGCTCTCTTTAAGATATTAATAATATTAGGTAAAAAAATAGAATTAGGCTTTACTAGAAGATTAAGATAAAAATATAATATTATATAGTATTAATTATATATTTATATAATTATTAATATTTAAACTTTAAAATATAAAAAGTAAATAAAAAATAAATCTTTTTATTGCTAATAGTATTAACTAATAATATTTATTAAGTAAAGGGAATTATAATGGGGGGGCTAATAAGCTTATTAGAATATATTTTAAAGCTTAAAAGTAATAAGATATAAGCTTACTAAGAAATATAAATATAGCCTATATTCTTATATAAAAAGTAATAAGAAAAGTATTCCTAATTTATATTAAAATAATAATCTTTATTATCCTTTTTAATAATTACTATTTAGATATAATATTTATATAGTAAATCTTTAGGTAATCCTTAGTTAAAGAAAAAAAGCTAAAGAAAGAAATTAGCTAATTATTTATAAATTTAAAGCTTAGAAAGAAAAGTATTATTATTTACTTATATTTTTATTTAACTCTATGGAAAGGAATCTTTGGAGTTAAAGTATTTAATAATAAGAAACTTTTACTCTAAGAAATAAAAAAAGATAAGTTATTACTAATACTAGAATAAGGCTTAAAGTAAAAATTAAAAGGAACTTTTAAAAAAAGGGTAGGATTAATTTTCTTAGAAACTATTATTTTTTGTCCTTATAGTAATATCTATAAAGGCCCTAGATTATATAAAATAAAATCTAATAACTTAGAAAGAAATTCCTTTTAGGTCTTAATATATAAAAAGTAATTAAAATAAAGTCTTATAATAAATAAGATTATTATTAAATAATATTAATAAGGAAAAAAGAAAAAAGAAGAAATTTCTTAATTTAAAAGGTAAAGCTTAATAAATTAGTATTAAGCTTACCTAGTACTTACTAAATATATAATTAAGTATTAATAGCTTAAAAAAATAGTTTATTATTTTATATTTAACTTAAAACCATAGTAATAGGCTTATGATTTAGGTAAAGGAATTAATATAGCTAGAAATAAGTAATTTAAAGTTTAAACTTATAAAATAATAATTTAAATAAGTATAATAGTATATATTATTCTTAGCCTAAATAGGTAATATAGTAAAATTAGGCTTATTATTTAAATAAAAGATTATTTTTATAATTAAATATATAAAAAATTTATTAATAAATATATTTAATTAGGAAATATATTATAAATTAAGCCTATAAATTATATAATTATAGCTTATTAAGTTATGGTTAAGCTATAGGGTAGTATATATATAGCTTAAATTGGGCTTAGGACTAGAGGAAGAAAACTAGGCCTAAGAAATAAGGCTTTTATAGTGGGCTAAGTCCTACTAAGGGCTTGTGCTTAGGACCCTTTGTTTTATGGTATATAGTTATAAAAGCTAG